>QGQJ01001556.1:0-12026 GCA_003206725.1 Blastomyces emzantsi
GGGCAAGGGTAGCGGGGTGACAAGAGCGCAAAGATCGAGGTTAGAAGAGAACAAAGCTAAACAACGGATGTTAGACTAGCAAGGAATGCAAATATGAACAAGGCAGGTATGAGTAGCCGCCAACTAACTCTTCCCTGAGGGGGAATTCAAACCATCACATTTTCCAACCTCAAGCAAACGAAAAGTCATTTCTTTTTCCTCCACCGAACCCCCACGGTTTCACAGCAGTCGAAAGTGTAAAATCCCGACGTTCGCGAGCAGGAGTTAACGATAGAAGAAGGAAAACAGAAAATAAAGGAAAATGATAGATAGAAAGAGAAAAAACCCGCCCTCCCCAGTCTAACTGTCCAGCCAATACCCTCCCCTTCCTAATTTCTCGCACATTCTCTGCAGGTGATCGAATCTGGTCAATTGGCCACCTGGTCCCGCAAAAGTATCAAATTAAAATCCCGTTTTCAGGCAACGTTGAAGTAACTTCGAAACTTATGCGTTCAGGGTGCATTGATGGGTGTTGGGTCCATGCTCGGACGTCAGTTGCCCTACCCCACAAACCTTCTTATTCCCCGGGCAGCCCTGGAAGGTGACTGATGTCTCCAAAAGTGGCCAGAGATCAGGGTGGGGTTAACAATGATAGGCTGGGACAAAAGCGCGGGTTTTCGGATAAATGCCTTCTGAGTACTCGCAATATTTCAAGGGTATAATTTGGGCCCGCATTTGGGCGGATAGGGCGTTGGGAAGGAGGGTGATAAGTGGGGGATAAATGAAAAAGCAAAAAGGTTCAAACACGTAAGAAGAATTAGCGGGAATAATCAGAATGGGAGACCAAAAATATACCAAATTTTTAACTTCGATATTGGCAGATAGGGTACTTGGCGAGGGACAAACCCTTCAGCGTGGCAGGATCCTGCAAATGAAAGAGAAACAGAACGTTGGAGAGCCTTTGAAAAGCGAGACACTAAGACGGTTGGTCAGTTGATTCCATACACTGCTCGCTTCGTTGTCTCACTTAATCCTTATCGTTGGTCCTGCATATTAAAATGGTCCGTTCGCTATGTGAATTCTGCTGACAAGATCTATAGGCATAATGAGACTTCAATCGATTGAGCATTTCGAATAAGTTAGTTATGGAAGAGACTTTGGGTGGGAAGATACCTTTTTCCCTTTATTTTATGTGGAATGGTCGAAATCGGTAGTTGTTTTTGCCCCCTGCTTAATGTCGCCTGATGGTTGGTTGGCGTGTTCGTGTAAATCGTGCATTTCTCCATAGTAATTTTGTGATGTACATTATCTCTAAATCAACATTCAGGAAGCCCGAGAAGAAAAGCAAAAAAAAATGCATAGGAAGTCAAAAGTAGCGGAATATCCCCAAATGGGAGTATAATATAGCAGAGAGGTGAGGAATGGAAAACTTCAGGATAAAATCACCCAAAAACAGATGCATGGAGAATAGGGGTAATCATAAGGCGATATACTCTATGTTTGCAATTCTGTTAAACATTGCAAGAAACAAAAAGAAGAAGCAAAGAAAAAGGAGAGAGAATAATGGAATCCTGTCAAGTTTGTAACAATCCAGTGTGACTAACCAAATATCAAACCATCCCGCTGTACGCTCAATCCTTCAAAGCTCATCTTTGCGGCCACCACGGACGTTATTTCCGTTCTTGGAAGGTCCTTCACATGCCGCCGGGGTCGTCACAAACATACTGTACACGCATTTTTCGTCTTCCGTGACTTTCAAGATCTCATCCCGCTCTCCACATTCCAAAACAATCTTGGTTGAACGCGCGGGTCCGTTCCAGCATGTTTGCCCATTGGTGTATTCCAGAGCTATCTTTTCCTGAGGAACGACTTTCCCAGATGAGTTCTGCTCGTCGACAGTGACGGTAGTAAACGCAGAAAAGGTGCCCATTGTCGTGTGGGATCCACCCTTTTTGGGTATCTGCTTGGTTTTCTCCAGCCAGCAGAGCTCATACGTATATTCACCTGAGTCTTTAGATATGCATGAGCCTTTCATCGAGCGAAATACAGAATCACGTCCATAGTCCTTGTCAAGGTCTGATTTGTGGTCGTCCAGTTGAGAGCGAATATTATTCAAGGATGATTCTTCAGCGGAAACTGCATTTCGGGCTTCCGTCACGGCTCTAGGCTCTGTGGCATCTGAGTCGCTACTGGTATCGGCAAGGATGCCATTCGATACCAAAAACGACCGGAGTTGGAGACTTTTGTCTTCCAAGTAATTAACCAGTGAATCGGGAAAATACGCGGCGACTTTGTAGACTGGGGAACTCGTGTTAGCATCGTCCGGTAGCTGTAAATAGAACAGGATACAAATGAAGATAAACGTAAGAATAAACCCACGAAGACTAATATCAGACTCTCCATCTTGTTCATTTTCCCAATGATCCCAGTTGATACCAGAATCTTCACTGTCCGGCTTGCATATTTCATCCAAGTCTCGATTAAGAGTTTCGTCGCTGTGGCTAGCTTTGTCGTCACGCGCAGCGTAATCTTCCCAGGCGCGGACAGCTCGCTTTACTCCTTCATCGTTAAAGTTGGGATTGTATTCTTCCTTGAATTTTGATAGGATGGTCTCAAGTTGGTTAACTCGCGCCAAATGCTCATCCCTTTCACGGCGAACTTCCACCAACGCTCCTCGCAACTCTTCAACCCTCTCCTTGGCCAGTCCAGCAAGAACGTTAACTTTGCCCTTCTTTTGCCCCTTCACCACTTTACCCCTTTCCTTGGCCCGGACCGCTTCGAGCGCGTCTTTGAGGCTCAGCACTTTTATCTCTGAAGCTCTAATTTCCACCTCAAGGTCCGAGATGCGATCTTCGACTTCCTTTCGCAATCTAGCTGCAGCCTTAACAAGTTCTCCCCTCTTCTTCACTGCGGCAGTCAGGGATTTTTGCTTCGATTCTTCGTTCTTTCGCCAGTCCTTTCCAATCTCCTTACACCTGTTTTCACATTTTACACCACCAACCCGAGCCCATTCATCGCTACCGTCGCAGCAAACGTCATAGTCGCAAACGCCGTCATTGATTCGTTGGAATGATATGAATGAGGGCATGTGGCCTTTGTTTATGCAGTAGAAACCAGGGAGAGCTGGTGTACGGTTAACCCCATCGTCTCTAAGGTCAGAAGGAGAAAAGTTTGATATATAGGCGCATGCTGAGGTGCCCGGTTCGTCACTGCCATCAGGACAGTCGCAGTAATCATCGTTTACTGCGGAGAAGGGGATTTGAACAGAGGGGTTGGAAATGCAGGTGAAGGTGGATGTGTCCTTGTAGTATTTGGCAACTAATATTTCAATTTAATCAAATGTTAGTTAGCTAATTGCAATGCAGAAGGCAATAATTAATCAGGAGAAGCGAGATATAGCTGCAGGCAATTCATGCACAGTACTTGTATATACACTTACACTCAGGACCTACTCCTCGAGGGCGTGCAGAAGCATCACTTCCCACCACACCGATGGCAGAACATACGGTTAGGCCTAAAGCAAAAAAAAGATTGCCAGAATGTTTCATGATGGCGGCATTGGGTCTACTGAGAAGCCTGCTCACGGTTCCAATTCCTGCTGTTATTGATATCAGACCAGGTTGGCTGTATGCTCGAAGCTGTTTATACGCTGGCCTATCACACGCAAGCTTAAACGTTTAGTCATAGAGAGTGGCATTACTAATCGATCTTAGTTCTCGGAGCTTAAAAACTATTAGCCGATCAACCTTCCAGCTATCAACCTGTGTCTTGAATTTGCCGCCGGAGTCGCGAACCCATCCAACATCAACTACAACTATTTCATTGCTAAAGGAGAATCATAACTAAGCTAAAAACATGGGTAATGACGGCGGGAGGTAAGTCTGCATGTGTCCAGAATGAGACTGCCTATTCTAACGCGCATATAGCATACCAAAGCGATGCGAACTTGTCAAGTCTGCCGCTCGCAACCCCACGGCCGCTGAACTTAAAGAAACCCTACGCGAACACTTAGAGCATTACTGGTCGACTTGTCCTCTCTCGCACAATCAGTTACTTGCGCCTATAGTATCCGATTCCGCTGGCAATCTTTATAACAAGGATGCTATATTAAAGTTCCTCATGCCTGCAGATGACGTCGAAGATATCAGCTTGAAAGACGATTGTGAAGAGATATTGAAAGGAAGAGTCAAGGGACTCCGTGATATTGTGGAGGTAAAGTTCGAGGTCGACGATGTTGGAAACGGTAAAAATCGCAAGGTCTGCCCGATCACTCGTAAAGAGCTGGGTCCAAATGTGAAGGCTGTCTATATCGTTCCCTGCGGCCACGCGTTCTCCGAAGAGGCGATCCGAGAAATGAAATCCGATAAATGCTTACAGGTTCGTATATATGCTATCTGTTTTTTTTTGCTTGTGTTGTGTGTTCCTTGACGGTCATTAACCTATGATTTTATTTATTTATTTATTTATTTTTTAGTGTAACGAGCCCTACCTTCTGGAAAACATCATTCCAATTCTCCCGTCACAGGACGCCGAAAAGAATCGGTTGATATCTCGTGTACAAGACTTAAATAGCCGGGGCTTGACCCACTCACTTAAGAAGGCCCCTGGCTCGAAAAAGAAACGGAAGAAGAACGGGAGTAGCGCTGAGTCGGCTGCCGCAGCTACCGGCTCTGACCCGCGTCCTAGCATCGACGCCACAACAACTACAGCCAAACCTCAATCTGCACCTAATAGTAAACCTGATAGCAGGACTTCCACACCAGTACCTACGGGAATTAAGAACGCTGCAACAGCGAGATTAACAGCACGAGTACTAGAGGAAGAGAGGGAACGTAATAAACGCCGAAAGATTATGGGCGACAACGAAACCATACGAAGCCTTTTCACATCTGATTCAACGAGTCAGCGGGGAAAGGACTCAGATTTCATGACCAGAGGCTATTCAATACCAGCAGGGGCGAAAAGATGAGGATCTGAAGCACGTTCAAACCTTCAACTGATCCCTCCACATTTACCAGAAGGCTGCCACCTGTAACAGCAGCACCAATGAGGTTTCCTCAGCTCGCCACCGTGCCGATATATTTGATCTTGAGCCTCAGAAAACTGCCTGGGTCATATCCTACATTCCAAGCTTTAGCCCTTTGGATGCATACTGAACAATCACCACGCTTGAGAAAAGCACTTCACCCTTCGTTGATACATTTGTAGCAATGTCTACGATTGCCCCGTCGAAGTTAATCTGGCATTTAGCCCGTCGGATACATACAACACAAGTGACTGGTGATATCAGTTAGCAGTCACTAACACTGTATATGAGGTCTAGATGTCGACTCTTCGAAAGACACAACAAACCTTCTTGTAACGGCTTGAAGGCGACATTAGAGAGCAGCCTTGAATGGTTACCCTTGGCAGTCACAAAGGCCCGGAAAGCCAATATCCGTTATGCCAACCCCCAAGCCGAATTCTCCGGAAGCTGAGCTGTGGAAACCTTTTTTTCACACAAGCACTGCCCGTCTTTCCGATACTGTATTCGCAATGGATTTGTATGCCAACAGCACCATACGATTGCGGCCCTCAATGTGGCCTTGTAAATAGCGTGCGAACTTTTGACTTGCTTGTCCAACAAATTGCGGCGGACATAGCGTGTATGAATAGCACTATACGGAAAGGAACCAAACTCAACAACGGGCAGGCAACAGTGGGAAACTTGTGCGGGGCCGATACTGGGTCCATGTTATGTTCTTTACAGAATTGAACAGATAGGAGAATATAATAGATAGCCAGCTTTGATTAAATTTTGGCTCTTGAGTGAAGCTCTAATTGTTCCCCTAGAATGTAGCTAGCGTGGTAAACAAATACTCAAAGAGCGCAAAAGTTTTCACCCATTTCATAGGCAATGTTGTAAGTTTCAAGGCAGACATACAGATATATTTATACAGATTAACGTGACAAAAAAATAACCGGAAAGGAAAAGCACGAAGTTCCGAAGGTAGATAGAACATATCCAAAGCAATAATCTACATGCGCCCGCCAACTGAAAAGTGGTACACGATTTCCTGCCACTCTTCGCAGCACAGCACTCCAATCAATCTATGACCAAGCAAGTTTCCCTTAACAGCCAAAGGATTAGCCGACCCGCCAATCTTCACCACCCTATTCTCATCATGCCCTACCAGTAACCGGCAAACCCCTCCTCGTCAACTCCTCCTCAATAATCTTCCAGCGCCCAATCTCCTTCTCCTTATCGATCGGCGTATATCTCCTATCCATGATCTTGACGTTGGGCAGGCTCGTAAGACGCTTATCCTGAAGGAGGTGCTCTGCCAGCTTTTTAGGCTTCGGCTTCGAAACTTCAGTGAGGTAGCTGATGAGTCGTGATGGCTTGGTGATATTTGCTACTTCTGGGTCTGGGATTCGGTAGCCGGCTAATTGGCTAACGCGTTTGAGATACTATTTTTGATTTGTGTTTTTGTGTTAGCTCTGCAGATGTTAGGTGGGGAGAAGAGGAGGAGCGCGAAACAAAGGCGATGGGAATAAATCGCTGTGATGACCTTATGTATTATTTGGAACGGCTAGGAGATGGGTGAGCTTACAGCAAATTTGAACTCTGGGTCTGAAAGAGGCATTCCGAGGAACTCGAGATTTGTAGGGCGGTATGGTATTGGGCCATTAGTATTCATTTCGTCCTGCTCGGCCTCCTCGGGCGCAATCTCGTCCGCCTGGGTGGATCCAGCATCAAAAGAGATTTCTTCCGCTCCCGCTTCAGCGCTATCTACTACTGGTTCATAAAGTTGCGAAAACCATTCGTAGATAGTTGTCTTCGCTTCCTCGCTAGGGAAATTCAGGGATGCAGTAGTGAAGTCGGTTGTTGGCGTCACCTCCGCCTGGTTAATGATGGAGAGGATCTCATCTTCGTAGCCTAAGATATTGCAGCCGTCTGTAAGAGGCTTGCTCATGTTTTTCAAGATGAGTATTTCGACCATGGTTTGGTGGAGGATTTGGCAGAATTTGGTGCGGGAGGTAGCTTTCTCGATGCTCATAAATCTGTAAAGAGGCTGTTAGAATACAACTGGGGGCATACTTTCCCATTCGACAGAAAGGGATCTTCCGAGGGAAGTGGAAAATGCATCGCTCCGTGTACATTACTGAACACGACGATATCATAGAGGGAGGGAGGGGATAGACATGTATTGCAAACGTACGGTGCGAAATAATCTTCGGCCTTAGGAGGATGCTCCCACCATTGCTCCGCGCCAACCTGTTTTAAACCCTCCCAGGTATCCGCCTTCTTATATACCCCCCGGTGCCTCTCTTCAGGAGTGGCAATACGTATTCCCTGCTCCTCCTCTCCTCTTTCCAATGCGAAAAAAGGGTCCGTCTCTTTCGGTTCTGTCGGATTGACATGGTCTAGCTGGCTTTCACTTCCGTACGGATCCTTGACTCCCGGGGGCTTGTCAGTTCCCCATATCTTCCTCCGCAGTTTTTCAGTCACAGGCAGGTCGCCGTTACCGTTACTTTGGCTGCTGTTAGACGGGGTGTACTGGCGGAATTGGAATTGGTGGTTGATGGATCGGAGAGACTGTGGCACGCATTGGCGTCTGCAGGTCGAACAAACGTATAACGCACTAGATATTCTAGAGGGCGCAGCCTCCAATGGAGCCAGCAGGCGTGCTGGTAACGACATTGTTGGCGTTTTCGTTGACTCCGTCGTTGAAAGTCTTTTTTTTTGGTTTTTTTCTCCGCAAGAGAAAACGGAGCTGCTGAAAATGAAGATATATCACGTGATTCTTCCCGAAAGGGATCTGTGTGTTCACCACGGAAGACCAGAAACTACCAGAAAGGTATTGGAGGGATAATCCGGACTAAAAGGAAATAAATTGCTTAAATATGGTTATAGAAATATATATATCTTTCATACGTCTTCAAACAATGTTTTTTATTATGGCAAAAGTGGAATTTTGACAGCGTCGCACGCTCCCTACAATCTAACAGCATTTCAAGAGCTGACAAGCAACACATTCAGATCGCTCGAGGTAGGAGTCTGGTGTATCGCAAGGTGAAGAAAATTGACCGCAAGTCAAGGATATAAAGAAAAGGTTTGAAACGAAAATGGATAGCCCGAAAATGATACAATCCAGCCAAAACTCTATTCCCGGACAAATACACTAGCCATCCCCATACCGGTTCCTATGCACATACTCACTACTCCAACCTGCTGCCCCTGCCTCTCCATCTCGGGAAGCAGAGTCGCAAGTTGCCTTGCACCAGTTGCTCCCAGCGGATGCCCCAATGCAATTGCGCCGCCCTTGGGATTAACTTTACTTTCATCGATGCCAAGTTTCTGAACACAGTATACAGCCTGGCTTGCGAAAGCTTCATTGATTTCCCAGATTCCAATGTCAGAAATAGAGAGACCGGTGTGCGAGAGGACTTTTGGGATGGCAACAGAAGGGCCAATGCCCATCTCATCAGGAGCGCAGCCGGCTACTTGCGTGGACACCCATTTTCCGATGATGCTGGACGTGAGGCCAAGTTCCGCTGCTGTGGAGCGACGCATGAGCAACGTGGCAGCGGCACCATCGCTGACCTGAGAACTATTTCCAGCGGTGCTTGATCCCGTTGCTGAGAACGCTGGTTTAAGAGCAGCTAGTTTCTCAAGGGATATCGACGCTCGGACACCGTCATCTTTAGTGACTGTTATTTCCGTCGCTGGGCCATCCGTCTGACCCTCAGGGAAGATTTTAGTCGTAACGGGTACAATTTCGCTATCGAATAGCCCCTGCTCCTGCGCTGCCGCGGCTTTCTTATGAGATTCCGCGGAAAATAAGTCCTGATCCTTGCGCGTTATGCCATACCGCTCCGCAACATTCTCGGACGTTATTCCCATGGGCATAATACAATCTCTCGCATCCTTGGACGGCGAGTCGCGCAGCTCCGGCCACAGAACCGTAGGAAGACCCCGAGAACCATAATTGCGCGTCATAGATTCCATGCCCCCGCCAATTCCAACTGATATCGCGCCCACTGAAATCGAGTGTGCAATGGCAGTGATAGCTGCCAATCCCGAACTGCACTGCCTGCTGACGGTATGGAAAGGAACAGTGTGAGGGAAGCCGGCATGTATCTGGGCCATTCGAGCTGCCTTTGTGCCACCCAACTCCTGTAGAACACTTCCAATGGCTACGTCGTCGATCAACGCGGGGTCAATTTTCGGGTTTGCTGCGAGGGTAGCGCGCAGAACGTGGGAAATCAGTTCTTCGGGGTAGGCATCTTTGAACCCGCCCTTTTTAGCCCGAGTGACAGCTGTTCGCAGTGAGGAGAGGATGACGACATCGGACGGGGATTTTTGGAGGATTTGCCGTAGACCTTTCTGAGCCGTTCCTGACATGATGGCTGTGGCTCTGTTCAGGCCGATTTGCGATTAAACGGAAGACAAGGCAGATCACAGAGAGGATCGAAATTAGATTGCAGCTAGGAGGAAAAAATAATGTATAGGGCAGCGAGAGAGAAAAAAATTCAAATATTATTCAGTGTTGCGAACAGCTGAACGCCTCCCGCTTTGTAGATCGGGTCCCCGGCGGGCTGCCGACGACGGCTAAGCTCTCAACCGAGAGCAAGGACATCCGATGCCTTGGCTGGTTTGTTCTCATCCGATCCAGGCGTTCATTCATCCATGGATGGAGCAAAGAAATAAATCGATATTAAGGGGCCGCAACGGACTCAATCCAAAGGCCCAGTCACACTAACTACCATCCTTCACCCATCCCCTCGTTGTCATTGTTGGTATCGTATCGGGTGGGATAATTATCAGACTGAGACGCGGGTGATAGCAAAACCACGTGAGCTGGATCTTTGTGGAGAATTAAAGTTTCGGCTCAAATCTCGGCAATCGCTCTCAGGCACAACCGTCTCTGCCGGTAAAATATGCCTCTTTTTTTTGTAGAAGATAAACAAACCTACATTGTATGCATCACAGTTTATCAACCTCATTATTATATTTGTCATGCATAGTACACCACATCTCGGAGCCATAAGCAAGCGTCCCTGTTTCCGGCCCAATGTTTTGGGCTATGTGTCCCCAGAGTTTTACAAGCGAGGCAACAAGGTATAATTTCACAATGTCCAGGATGTCAAAGCAGCTGCTAAAACAGTGCAACTGGACAAATGAGACTGTTGAGTGAGACTTTGCCAAGATGATTTCCTTCTGCTGCTTGATAGTGGGAAGGTACTGTAAGTCCATTCCCGACGTGGATGAGGAAGCGTCTTGTGAGGCTAGCGAAGAAATATAAGATAGAAAAAAGCGGATGCAAATCTCTAGGCCTTTCCCGTTTTACCATTCCAGTGGTATGTATGTGCCTTTCTCAGAGATCTAGGACTCCCACTCTACCCCCTTTTTTTTTTATTTTTGCTCGCGAACAAACGGAGCCTTGCAGATAATTTCACTCAGGGAGGTAATGAAGCGAAGATTGGGCTTTTTCTGGTACTCCTAGTAGCGTCAGCAGCACTGTCATCCGATGAAAAAAACACAATTTCAGCAGGGTCCGTTGCGCGAAGAGATGCTCAGATATCTTCTTCATGGGGCACAGTCATCGCCAAATAATATATTAGACACTGGTACGCGAAGATGTATGTACCTTGAGAAAGACATGGAACGATCGTAGCTGGCATCCTCAATTGAGGGGATGGGAGCGCGTCTCACGTGGCACGCTGGTTACAGTTCCCTGATCTATATTTAGTTCCCTTTTTGTTGGTTTCAGCCCTCAACCCTCAACCCTCAACCCTCAACCCTCAACGAGCTTCCTTGGGTTCTTTCAATGTTAAACAATATCCATGAATAAGAAAGGATTGTCGAAACTTCGCGCTCAAAACTGTGCGGTTTGCCCCTGTGCTCATGAGAAATACTTCCCCCGGAATCTGCCCCTCGAGTTTGCCTTTCCATTTTGTGGGCTTCCTCGATACGACGTCTTGCAGGGACTGTCGAAGGTTTTAGCAAGTTTCCCTCGAGCAAGTGGCTTCTGTGCGCATAACCCTGCTGGATGAATGACGCCTCGGAAAGATTTCTTATCATGATGGAAGAAGAATGAGGCTGCAATATCACAAAGATATTTATGACTCCATCGCGTCGTCGATCTGTTTTGCGGGACGGGAGATTCCGCAACGCCTACCGCCCACCCTACTTGCCATCTGGCTGGCCGATGGATACCGATTCACCCCAAGGGCCATGGCAGATCAGTATTCCTTCTACCATAAACATTTTCATATTGCTTCACAAACAGGTTCTTCTTCTCCAAGCTCTTATTCATTTAAGAAAGATGTGAGAAATCTTTTAGCTTGTGGGGGTGGGGCTATGCATGCTTGTCACACGGACACAAAGCAAGGCAGAAACCATACAACTACCTGGATTACCCAGGTAGTTAGTGCGAAACTCCGTTTATCTTTCTTTATTTTTTGGGCTGTGAAGCTCGATACTAAATATGTCGATCAAACAGCATCCGGGATGTTCGGCGGATTTTCTCTTTCTTCCTCCCTTGGTCGCTGAATTATATATTTCGGGGATGCACCCAGGGGCTTATAGGATTGTTTTCTTTTCTTCTATCTGATCAGTACATCTCTTCAAAATCTGTTTTCCCTGTGATTTGATATCAAAAACCACTTATCAACCCTCCGAGTTTACTACGTTTTTTATCAAGCTGCTTTCGCCTATCTAAACCAGACCTAACTCCTACTTCTCAAACCAAAAACACAACAACACTCCTTCTCGGCCTCTTCGACCGAAACAACAAAACTTACATCAGCAAAAAGCACAGCACCAGCAAAGAAAAGAAAGGTGTAACAATGTGCTTCTCCTCCTCAGACAGAGACCGTAACACGGAGCCGTCCCGCCCTATTCATTACAACACTAAAACAGGCGACCCTATCACATATAACCCGCCAGTGCAGAAGAAAAAGAAGAAGCAGAGGTCGAGGTACCACGGCGGAGGTGGAGGATGGGGCGGCGGGTGGAGCGGTGATGGTGGTGGATTTGGAGGCGGCGATGGAGGTGGAGG
>QGQJ01001559.1:0-22221 GCA_003206725.1 Blastomyces emzantsi
TTCATATACATACATACATACATATATATATATATATATGTATATGTCGGCTCACGGAAATATTTATACGTACATAGTTTGACCTTTTATATTTTTGCCCTGGCATCCATCATCCATTGAATTTGCTGTTTCCAGCTTGGCGCGGCTCCGGCTTTGAAACTGCCAGAGAAGAAGCCTGGAAACAAGTTGCTGCAGGTAAAGTTAGTTCCCGGTTTCCTTTGTTTCCCTTTTTTCCCTTTTTTCCCTTTTCCCTCCCTTTTCTCCAGTATCTTGCCTCCTTTTTCCCACCTCCCTTTCTGTATAGAGAGGGCATCGGGTTCGTTTGTTGGGTATGTGCTGTGTTCTAGCGCTACCTTGCTGCGTTAAGCGAGTCGTGGGCTCCAAACTACCAAGAAGCCGCCTGTCGGAGTTACAAAAACGAAACAGGGTATTCTGGATACCGTTCTAAAAAGCAGACGAACAGCCCCTTATTGAAAGAGGTTTGGCAAAGTCTTTTTGAGACTGGGCGGATACATAATAATAATAATAATAATAGCTGGTTGATGGGAATTGCTCGTTCGGCGGGCGATCGATCGAATCGCTCCCGGCGCTTTTGGCGGGGGACTTCTAGACTTGCGCCTGCTGGTGTTGTTGCCCCTCTTGGGCTGTGCTTTCGCCACGAAAATTCAATCACATTAATATTGATTGTTTCGTCACTTTGCAAAACTTCAAGTTCTTCCCTTTTTTTCCCAGCTAACTTAATTATATTTTTATCTCTTTCTCGATTTGCTGACTCCTTACTTGCTACAAAGAACAAACAACTCAGCGCATTTTTCACCTCCACTTCCACCTCGACCCCCGACCTCCATAGTACCCCTTGCATGCCTATCCTTCTCCTCAGCAATTTCTCGACGAAGCTAGTTCTCGTCAACATTTCACACCGCGCCCTTCCCTTCCACCTCCGTTTCCTGATCGAATCTCAATAACGCTGCTGGTCCTCACCCACCATACCTAATCCGCTCGATCACGGTCGATTTTCTAAATGCTAAAATAAGAAACTATTATACCTGCGTATTCTGCGGTCGCAATATAACTTTACCCCCAGGTTTCCCCTCCGTGAGGGCCTTCTTTCTGCGGTGGGCTCTCTCAAGAAGCTCACTGTTCCTAGATAAAATCTTTTCTTTTTTTTTTTTATTTTTATTTCTTTATTTATTTCTACCAGTCGTTTCCTCCGTTTGAGCGTTTTCTCCGGCTGCCTTTTATCCTTTCCCCTCCGTTTCATAATCTTACTTCGTCTTTTCGTGAATACTTGTTACCTTGATTCGTCATAGAACCACTCGTTTGCTCTGTGGCGAACAGCTCTCAATCCCTCCATTTTTCCGTCCCTTTGAAGTAAAGGCTTTCTTTCTACTTATCGCAATTTGTCGAATATTGTGACCACTTGGATACTTAATATATATACTCCACGCCAATTCCTCAGCTAATACTCGCTATTCCAAGTTGTTGAAATCCACTGGGAGGGAGCCTCCTTGATATATTATATTGTTTTGAGGTAAGTCACAATATATTTTGAGTTTCGTTTAAACTTTGTGTTTTCCCCAAAGCTGTCCATCATCCGAGCCTTCGCCACAAAATCGCGGATTCTACTGCTGAATCGTCCCCACCTGGCCCCATGAATGTGGCCCAAGCTCTGGGTTCTAGAGTTGTCTTGAGTATTCAGTTAGGGGGGGCGGGTAGTTGAATTTATTGCATCATATCAGTTCGAAGTTTTCCAACGTTTGAATATATGAACTGACGGATAGGATATAGGTGACGGTTTGCAACCGTAAACGAAGAATCCAAAGCTCAGGCAACCCCAAGTATTTTCCGTATGCATCCGAGAGAAGATATTTCGAGGTCCCCAAGCCCAAGGGGTAGAGCGCAACATATTTCGTTGACAGCCCCTCAAAATACACCAGATCAAAGCCCTGATGCACATCAGAGCGCCGTGCATGCTCGCTCAAGTAGCGAAGGAGCAGCTCATGGCCGCCGATCTCGTCCGACAGGTCGTGTGAAGTTCATTGGCGAGGAAGAAACGTCACAACAGGGCAATGGACAGAGCCCCCGGGATGCACTAGGTATTGAGGGGAATTTCCCACGAGTGCCGCCAATAGCCCATTGCAATCCGCGGGTAGAGTCTGAAAGCGACGCATCGGATGATTTGGTCGGTTATTTCGATCACCAGCCATCGTCAGGGGCTTCAACTCCCATGGGCAGCAGCGAACACATATCCAGCAGTGTGAACCTCCTCAATGAAGGTGGAAACGCGAGACACGAAGATTCTGGCGAAAAGAGAAGGGCTATGCATGGCGCCTATGATAGAGCACAGAGACTGGCTTCTTTCATTCGTCGGCCCTCCACACAGCCCAAAGAACAGAGCGGCCTGTTTCACAGATTTTCTCGCCGGCATAGGAACAAGGCCGGACCGTCGCCTGAGCGATCCAAACCGTCATCGTGGGATGATCTGGATATAATGGAGAAGCAAGCATATTACTCCGACGATGATGATCATGTTGATGATGCGCATATAAACGCGGATCTTCGGGTTCATGGTGATGAGCTGATGCGAAGCATGCCGAGGCCAGATTCTTACCCTCTCACCAGAGTCAGTGCACGAAGCCACGACCTCTCGTCTGGTCAGGTCACCCCCCTTGAAGAGAGAGATCCTCATGATTATGTTGCCCGACCATCACAATATAGGCCCGGAGTCTTGGGAGCTTTGCTCAAGATGTACAGTAACAACGTGCAGGAGGAATCGCAGGCGCAGGATGAATGGTCGCCTTCACTCCAAACTCCAAATCGAGCAATGTCTGGGAGAAGCTCATCACGACCGCCAAGGCAGAAATGGTACAATAACAAGTCTGGCAATCAGTCCATGCCTTTCCTTGGTTCATTCTCCCCGCTAGGAGGTTCACGGCGACCGTCACTTACAGAGAAACGATCAACGAGCGGGAAGATTTATACTCTTGCGAAGCACAAATTTAGCTCTAAACGTCGTCTCGAGGAAGAGATCCGGCTCACGGTACATATTCGAGAAACTCGCCAACGGAAGAAATATCTTGACAGACTCTGTCGTGCTCTAATGAATTGCGGAGCACCATCACATCGACTAGAGGAGTACATGAGAATGACAGCTCGAGTCCTAGAATTAGAGGGCAGCTTTACATATTTTCCTGGAACCATGCTTATGGCATTCGAGGACAGTACGACGGACACAACAGACTTAAAGATGGTCCAATCGCGGGAGGGCGTTGATTTGGGACGTCTGCGTGACATCCAGGTGATCTACAAGGAAGTTGTTCACGATATCATCGGTGTGGAAGAGGCTATGCAGCGGCTGCGAGAAATTATGAATGCGAAACCAAAGTTTGGTGTCCCCTGGGTGATATTCCTGTACGGATTAGCCAGCGCCATGGTTGGCCCCTTTGCCTTTGGTGCACGACCAATCGACATGCCCATTTGCTTCCTTCTAGGCTGCATACTTGCTGTCCTGCAGCATGTCCTCGCTCCCCGCTCCTCTCACTATGCCAATGTCTTCGAAATCTCCGCCGCTGTCATCACCTCGTTCTTAGCTCGAGCATTTGGAAGCATAAAGACGTCAAACGGGCAACAACTCTTTTGCTTCGCAGCGTTAGCTCAGTCATCCATCTGTTTGATTCTTCCAGGATACATTGTCCTATGTGGCGCACTGGCATTGCAATCGCGCAATATTATCGCCGGCTCTGTCCGCATGGTCTACGCGATTATTTACTCCCTTTTCCTCGGCTTCGGAATGCTGATCGGCACCGCTCTGTACGGTGCTTTAGACAAAAACGCCACAGCCGCATTTGCTTGTCCCGCAAGCCCCATAAAAAATGAGTACCTGCAGCGCTTCCCCTTCGTGCTCGGCTTCGCCATCTGCTCCTCCCTCGTCAATCAGGCAAAATTTAAACAACTCCCCGTCATGGCCACCATCGCTGTTACCGGTTACATTGTCCGCTTCTTCGCCGCACGCCAATTCGTATCCACCCAGATCTCTAGCGCCCTGGGTGCCTTCGCAATCGGCATCATGGGCAACTTATATAGCCGGCTAGGTCATGGGCTGGCCGCTGCCGCCATACTACCTGCTATATTTCTGCAGCTACCCTCAGGCTTGGCATCCAGTGGTAGCCTGGTATCAAGCCTAATCGTTGCAACCAATATCAAGACCGATGATTTCGCGACACAGCCGCTGAGCGATCTGGCCGGCGACTTGTTGGGAAATACGTCTTCGGCGACTACGGAAGAGGTAAAAAATATGATGGAGAGGTTAATGATGAACAGGTTTTCGGGGAATGTCGTATTTGATATTGGATATGGGATGTTGGAGGTTGCTATCGGGATTTCCGGAGGATTGTTCATGGCGGCTTTGGTGGTTTACCCATTCGGTAAGAGGAGGAGTGGATTGTTTAGTTTTTGATTTTATTTGAATTTTCTCTCTCTTTCTTTACAGTGCGCATACGTGTGCTAGTCGTGATAGCGAGGCTATATTTTATTTGTTGTTTTGCCTTGCCTAGGTCATTGGCGTCTGGGATATTCATTCGGCTAGCATTGTTTCAAGGCGTATACGGAGCATTTTAGTGTTCCATAATCATATAGAAATAGATTAGAATCTAGATATATAGATGGTATTGCTGTTTCTATCTCCACAGTATAGATCGCGGGTGAGCGTCGGGTTCCACGCATTCATGAAGGCGCTTGTCCTGGGAGTGTTTTGAGTAAGTTAGATTGGTCCTTTTTTTTGGTTTTTCTTGCTCTCTTTCTCAAGTTTTTGACTCCTTGACTACCGCAGAGGAGACTACCAACTCCCAGCAGCATATTAACTCACCATGCGGAAAATCCTGGTCCGCGTGCTGTAGTGCCCTGACGGAGGAAGAGGAGGTCGACAAATAGACCGTCTTGTCCGATCATCTGGTTATTTTGTAGGGCGTCTCGATACTTCTCAAGGACGCCTTCGATGACATTTGTTCCGTGACGGAGGTCGTTATAGCGCATGGCTATGAGCTGTTCGAAACCCAAGGAATTAGGTCTCCAATTCCTTTACAAAAGAAATGAAAAAAAAAAAGGAATAACAGCCAAAGAATTTTCTCCGGAAGGTCAGGGGGAGAGCACCTACTGAAAACTGATTGCAAACCACAAACACTAAATTAGGCTCGCAGCAGACCCCAACCCAGCCTCCTCTCTCCATCTCTTTCAAGATTACTTTTTGTAAACTCGCATTATCATATTAACTTTTCCGGCCCCAATCCTCAAAACAGCGGATCCCAGTTAAATGTTAAGCTCCCGGGCTTCTCAAACTCATCATCATCATCATCAAACAACATCGCGTACAGACTTGTCATCAACAATAGATGGCCACTGTACATGATATTTTCTTTGACTATGGGATCTGCTCAGGGTTTACGCAGCTCCTGTAACTGAGGATCTAGCCGGTTCCCAGCCTGGGATGTCAGGTACCAGTAGCTCCAGACCTCATTGCGCAGCATTTTGCGGATCAAATTGCGGATCAACGGTTTGAAAAGACTGCGCATGACTGACTGGGAGACGATGGTAACGTGCCAAACCAGCAGCGTAGGCCATGGTCGCGAGCTGGTAGCGGTATGCATCCGAGAATGCTTGGTCCGGATCCTGGGTGCCCATATGTGGCCAGTCACCGTCGAGACTGGTGCCAATATTGTAGAAGTGGCGGAGGTGACCGGCCTGCTCTGCGGAAAGTTTGGGACATTTGGAAAGATCTAGCGGGAGAGTTTTGGGGAGAGATGCCATTGTTTCCTGCGTGACTGGTAATTGGTGACGTGAAAATATCACGGCGAAGAGAAACAAAAAATGGAAATAGAAAGGGAGAAGCGTGGGTTTTTATTGGCTTGGGAGAGCAGGAGAATGGCCTTTCTTATATCACGTGGATCCACCGGCTGAGCTCAGGGCTAGTTATGGATAGAAGGCAGGCTACATGTGTCATTGCCATTAGATAATTGTTAGAGGACTGAAATAGCCGGTCTACTCGAGTGTCTATCAAGTTGAGAACCGGCTAATATTTTCCATAGAGGCGTCTATCATCAGCCGCAGAAATAGCATCCTCCTGCTGGACGTACTTTTCAGGCACTTCTTGGGGAAATCGATCGTTATCGCCCACCAGTGCATTCCGTTCAAAGGCTTTAGCCCTGGGGTTAGGAAGAGAGAAAAGAAAAGTCCATCTATTGCTCCCTTACCCCCAGATGTTCGTGAAATAAGAGGTGGAGCCTGCCATCACGTTCACCAGCTCGCCCAAAGGGAAGGCATTGATATCCATCATTTTGTTCGTCGAATACCGAATTTTGATTGCCGAACGGTTTTAGTCAGCCATTTGATAAACTACCGCTGTTCGAGATATCATCGAGTCCCGCTTAAAACATTTGGTAGGGAGGGTATTTGATTGGAGACAAAGCTAGGGTTTCGATCTGGCATGTCAAAATGTACGTTCAAAGGCTGTGACTCATTTGCGAATCCTTAGCTTTCAGGGAGAATTTGCTAGGTTTAACATAGCAAACTGGGAGTGCAATGTGTAGGGCGAAAACCATATGCTCGCATGATGTAGAATGATGAAGAATGATGCGAATATCACCATCAACGGCAACAACATAGATGGTAATGGGGGAGGCCATGGCGCTCAAAAGGGCGATTTAGAGAGGAAAACATGATCAGGTGTCCATCAGGCAGAGAATGAGATGATTATCAATCTGCTCTAACATCCATGGAGAGGTAAGACTAAAACAGAGCGAATTAGATTGTTAATACCGTTTTTTCAAGGGGTTTTCAGCTGTCCTGGGGTCTTTCTATAGTTCAGTGGGAAAGTTTACAGTTTGCGTTCCCTGAAAGGCGGGTTTTTCAGTAATCAAGACAAGGTTCGCGCCAGGGTCTTGAACACCAACTTGTTTCTTTTTTGTCTCTTTTCTTTTTGCTGGATCGTTTGGATTTGAGACGGCCCGTTGGTGATCTTAGCACCAACATAGTAGGAAAGCGTTGCATAGAAACAAACTGCCATATATCCACCACGTGAAAGAAGAACAAAGGGAATGTTTTCCAGTCCCAACCTTTCACATGCCAAAAGTGTGGGAAAGTTACTTTAAGCTTTATTAGGGTCTTGGCGCCGTGCATGTGGTTTTTCCGTGGAACTCTGCGCTATTTTTAGGATATCGATCCACGCTTGAGGCATCGGTGATCAGTGATAATGACAGCAGGCAAACCGCTGCACCATGGTCCAAAAACCTTCAAGGGGGAGCTCATCTTGAGATAGAAGACATGTTCGAGATGATATACATGATACCCGCTCACCAAGCATGAACAACTTTTCCTACTCAATCATGAGGGAAATTATATAATTGAACTTTTCAGAGCTTCTTACTTGGGACACGACTCAAAAAAGTTTCTATTCCGAGTTTTCATGTTATTCAGACTTTTTGATGACTAGAGATATGAACAGCTGTCTACCTAACAATTGTAAAGAACATAACAGCCTCAGGGTAACTCAAAAAGAGGACATACTGGCTCATTGTAGCATAATACTACATACATCCAATTTCTGTGAATTGGAAGATCATGAGGGGCTTTGAAATTAAAGCCAAGACTCTAGTTGAGCAGATTGTTAACCTTTCACGGTGACAAATGTACTTCAAATTCTACAACTGCTCAATAACCCTGCTGGGCGGGTAGGTGCGGCGAAGTGTGGTATGGTAAATAATTCTTCTATGGCTAAAAATGAAAGGGAGGAAGACTTTCTCATTTCCCAGTCGGAAGTAGGAAGTAGGAAGTAGGATTAGTACCTTGAGATATCACAATCAGTTAAAAATGTATTTCCTAGGTCGAGGATACAAAGTAGGCCACTTTGTGGTAATTAAAAAACCCAGCGGATGGGGAGGTAATGTTTTAGCGAGCGGGGCGAAAAGCATTGTTTAGGTATTTGATATTTCGATTCCTACCCCTGGTGCTTTTAACCTCCCATTCAATTTACTAATAATGGTTTGAATTTATCTCCAGTTATTGACGTACTGGTATGGAACCTTTTTGACATTTACTTTGCCAATGGTGAGGATGAAAAATAATGAGGTCATCAATGATGATTGATTCCAAGGTGGGGAGGCAGTATATGCTTTGTTCTAATATCTCGTGCATTGTCGTGTACAACGCATGTTCGGGACTGAGGAGTATGTCGCATGCAAGACAGGAATAATGCCTCTATTTAAGTTCCCTGTACATGCTTCTCCATGAGACCATTGATGTGAATTGTGGACACGAAACCTGGCATGTTGAGGCATTTGGCCCTCGATTGCATGGATGCTGACATGTAACGCTGGGTATTTAAGGATGGTCGAAGGGCCCGATTAGCTCTCCACACCGATGCTTGAAGACAGGATCTGAATAGCGGAGCCAACCGGATGAGCAGCATGAGTGTGATTGAGATATGTGTGGCTTGTTTCAGGGTGGCGGCTGGGAGCTGGGATGGATGGTGGGGGTGGAAACTCAGCCATCTGGTAGTGAACGCAGGGAGATGACTTTAACCAGGAGGGGGAGGAGAATATGTGGTCTTCTCTGATTCCTGGAATTTATTTTCTCTTTCGGTTCGTTCCTCTTGGGCTCCAATTGGGGGATTCGGGCGATAGAAACAGTTGAACGCAGGCTTTCCGTGCTTGGTTTGATTCATCGGCCACTCTCGTTCTATTGGAGCAGAGAATGTGTTTTTCAATAAATTCCAAATACAGCTCTGGAATGCGCAGTCTTGGTCTTGTGGCATTTTTTTCGACCGTGGAGAAACTTGAGTTTACCCCTCCATCGACTGGTCTGTTGAGCTGATCCCCCTCTGGTGCAAAAATCGGATTAGTGGGACGACTAGTCGGAAAAATCTGGCCGAGATATGCACCTGCAATTCTGATTAGAGTGGAAGGTTATATTTATTAGTTAAAAGCGTGCATAAATCATCACTTGGGCGTAGACACATTCCAAGGAACCAAGGGCAACATCCAGACCATAGTTAACAATTGCTGGAGATGTCAGGACACATTTCTCCTGGATGTGTCCACTGGGCTTGACGAAATTAATAGGTGTTGAGGCTGCCCATTTTTCTAGGCATCAATTCAGCTGAAGCTCAGAGAGCAGGCAGGGTTCGGATCTCGTGTCTGCAGGTCGACTCTAAAACCTTTTGTGTTAGAGGCTTGGAAGCTTGGGGGCTCGTGAGATTTGGGGGGCATCATCGGGGCAGCAGCACGCCTGGGCAGCCGGGACTAGCCCCTATTAGCTGTGGGTTTCCCGGTAGCCAGCAGCCACTAGCCACGCCTAAGGTTTGGGGCTCAGGCCTGCTGCGGCTGGAGGCTTCTGATAGGCCAGAGCAGGGCACGCTTCAGCCTCCCAACACAGACTAAGCTCCGGATTAGCATCTTCAACATTTCCACCACCACCGCCGGTCTGCCGCTGGCTGCTGCTGCTGCTGCTGCTCACCCACAAAACATTGGACTCTTCCGTGGGTTGTGTTCTCCATTGTCTCCCTTTTTTCATTCTGCTGCTCTGTTCAGTATCCTTTCTTGCCTCTCCTGGTGACTGTGTGGTGTGTGTGTGTCCTTTCGTGACGTGTTGAGACGTGTTGTTTTTGGTCTTCCTAAGCTATGTCCCCACGAATGACGCCCGTTGTTGCTGGTGTCTGACCGCTCCTCCACCAGACCAGAGCTGGTCAACAAATAGCCAAATCACGGCCACAGACCCAGATCGAGATCCGGATTCAGATCCAGTCCGCGTCCGCTCATCCTCTTTTATTCTTCTCTTTGCCAAACCCTTCTTCTGTCGGGTTTATCCCTCTTGTGTGCATATAGAAATCATTCACCCTTTCCACATTCCACTTTTCCGCTTCCCTCTGCTGAGACACTCCAATTTCTTGTCCTTCCCCGAGACAGTTGTTGATGCTCCATTGGTCTCTTTTATATCTTCTGTGCTAGTCTCTCCAGGGTCGCCGAATATCTCCTCGAGAATCGTGCTGTTCCTACTAGGCACCCCCCAACATACCTCGCCCCCAGCTCCCGCTGCTTGGCTGTCCCGCTCACCTCCGCTCGTTGACCCTTGAATCCGGTTACATCCACTTCCCGCCTAAGCTTGCGACGATCGTTTCTCCGTCGAACTCCGTTCGCCTTCGACGCATCCCATCATGGTTCGGATATCTCTTACACGTCGCGTCGGGAGCCATCTGAGCACCAAAGGAAATGCTATTCCTCCCTCCGGCGACCTCAGTCCTGCCCTTACGCCCCCAGGCCCCGATACCAAGCCGTTGATTCTCAAGGCAACTGTGATATCCGTATGCACGCCACCAGTTTCGCTATCTATATGCGGGTCTATGGGACCAGCAGTACTGGTGCCATGGAGCAGAAGCTAATTAGGTTGTTATTCACAGGGGAGAAACCTAGCACCGAAAGACAGAAATGGCTTGAGCGATCCCGTGAGCTTTCCTTTCCCATCCATTCCTGTCATCTTGTCCGATCTTGCCGGCTGATTTTGTTGCGTCTTCCCGTTCTTGATTTACGCAGTACTTGGTTGTAAGCTTGGGCGAAGCTCGACAGTCCACCCCCACGATAAGCAAAACGTTGAATCCAGAATGGAACGTCTCTTTCGACTTACCAATCCTTGGCGTACCGCTCCTCGAATGCATATGTTGGGATAAAGATAGATTTGGAAAAGATTACATGGGGGAATTCGATATACCCCTGGAAGATATCTTTTCTGCTGGAACGATCCAGCCACAGGTGGGTTTCCCTGTTTGGGAAGAGGTCGCGTGAACCCTACTTTTGTTTTGCATGCGGCTGATGGTTGGGATATAGCCGCAATGGTATACGCTCCACTCGGGGAGGAAAGCAGGGAAGAAGAGGGGCGATGTATCCGGTGAAATCCAGATGCAATTTACTCTCTTTGACCCTACGAACCCGTCTGCTGAGCCGGCGGAGATCCTTCAGAAATTTAAAGCCCTGGTGTCTAGCGATGATGAAGACGAAATTGTCCCCGTTACTTCCCCCGACACAGACGACCTCGAGAAGGAGGACGAGACAACTGATGGAACCGATGACCCCACCAAGCCGGATGTCGTCGAGAAGCGCCGGCGCAAGCTTCGACTTGCCCGTTTGAAACGCAAATCCATCGCTGCCAGAGCATATGAGTTTTCAGGCTCCAAAGATGGCATCTCCGGGATTGTGTTTATGGAAATAGTGAAAATTTTGGATTTGCCTCCAGAGAGGAATAGTAAGCAGCCTCATCTCCTCAATTGACTTTTGTTTTTCTCCAGGAAACGGCTTCCTAATCGACATCTTACTTTAGTGACACGTACCTCTTTCGACATGGATCCCTTCGTTGTCACATCTTTGGGCAAGAAAACGCTCAGAACGCGTGTTGTACGCCATAATCTAAACCCTGTCTTCGAGGAGAAAATGGTTTTCCAAGTTATGAAACACGAGCAGTCGTATCATATTTCCTTCACAGTCATTGACAGGGATAAGCTGTCCGGGAACGATTTCGTTGCATCGTCCACTTTCCCTTTACAAACACTTGCATTGGCGGCACCAGTTGCAGACCCAGAGACGGGATTATACAAATTACCTGGACCGCCATCGGAACCTTCACCTACACCACCTGCTACTAAATCACGATTTCGCCTCAATTTGTCTCGATCTTCGTCGGCTACTAGTTTGACGAAGCTGGCAAAGCCATCACTGAGGACCAAGAGCTCAACGACATCGTTATCTAGCCAATCCGGGCAGGAACAACAAAGCACTACCCCTCCCAATGTCCCGTCTGAGACGTCTTCCCAATTAAACATTCCAGTGTCTGGGAGTATGGTAGAAGAACCTGAAGTTCCTGCCGATGAATATGGTCTCAAGACTTACATCGTCCCGCTTGTTCTAAAAAACAAGGAGCGCTGGGAGGACAAGCATTTCCCTGAACTTCACGTGAAAGCAAAATATATGCCGTACCCAGCCTTGCGCCAACAGTTTTGGAGAGCAATGCTGAAGCAGTATGACGCTGATGATAGCGCGCGTATTAGCAAAGTTGAACTAACGACAATGCTTGACACTCTGGGTTCGACGCTCAAAGAGTCAACTATAGATGGATTCTTCAAGCGGTTCGCGGCGGAAAATGAACCCAGCGAAACCGTAGACCTCACATTTGACCAGGCCGTTATCTGCCTGGAGGATACTCTTCAGTCCCTGCAGAAGAAATCTCTGGGTGACAAGATGAGAGACCACATTCCTCACCATTCAGGCAAAGAGAGCCCGGAAAGTGAGAATCAATCCAGTAGTGAGGACAACGTACCTGAAATTAGCCTCACACTGTCTTCAAATACTGATCCTGAGCGACCAGCTGTACCCACCATTTCTCGTGATGAACCTAGCTCTTCTGGGGACAGCGAATATAACCTCCACCCCGATGACCTTGGCGAGGATGGAGGTGAGGAACATGTGGTCGAAGTTCGAGAATGTCCAATTTGCCATCAGCCACGGCTCGGAAAGCGATCAGACGCGGATATCATAACCCATATTGCTACTTGCGTCAGCCAAGATTGGAGACAAGTTGATAATCTGGTTATGGGTGGTTTTGTAACATCTAGCCAGGCCCAGCGGAAGTGGTATTCGAAAGTTATTACGAAGATATCCTACGGTGGGTATAAACTTGGTGCAAATTCTGCCAACATCCTTGTTCAGGATAGGATCACTGGACAGATTAACGAGGAGCGGATGAGTGTTTACGTTAGACTTGGGATTCGACTACTTTACAAAGGGTTGAAGAGTAGGGAAATGGAGAAGAAACGAAGTAAGTACACAAACGCATCTTTTCTTCCGTTGGGCACTGCAACAGCGTTATGCTGACCAAATCACAGTTCGGAAAATGCTCAAGTCATTGAGTATCAAGCAAGGAAAGAAATATGACGACCCTGCCTCCGCAGCTCAAATTGTACCTTTCATCAACTTCCACCAGCTGGATATGTCCGAAGTTCTCCTTCCCCTGAACGAATTCAAATCATTCAATGAGTTTTTCTACCGCGCTTTGAAACCAGGTGCCCGCCCTTGCTCTGCGCCAAATAATCCCAAAATCGTCGTATCGCCAGCCGATTGCCGGTCTGTTGTCTACGACCGCATCGACGAAGCTACCAAGATCTGGGTCAAGGGAAGGGAGTTCTCAGTGGAACGACTCCTGGGCAAGGCCTATCCGGAGGACGCGAAGCGGTACAAGAACGGCGCACTGGGAATATTTCGATTGGCCCCACAGGATTACCACCGCTTCCACATCCCCGTCGATGGCGTGATGGGGACGCCCAAAACCATCGAGGGTGAATACTACACCGTTAATCCGATGGCGATCCGTTCCGCTCTGGATGTATACGGAGAAAACGTGCGGATCATCGTTCCTATCGATTCGGTTGAGCATGGCCGTGTCATGGTCATTTGCGTCGGAGCAATGATGGTTGGAAGCACTGTTATTACCGCGGAAGGAGGCCAGAAGGTGGCGCGTGGGGACGAGCTGGGTTATTTCAAATTCGGCGGTAGTACATTATTAGTGTTGTTCGAACCGGGGAAGGTAGCCTTCGATTCGGACCTGGTGGGAAATTCACTAGGAGCCCTTGAGACTTTGGTAAGTTTGGCCGTTTATATCCCATGAGAAAAACAAGCAATGGAAAAGCAAAGAAACGGGAGGGATGAATCCTCGCATTATCGCCTTTTTGAATTATGTATTTCGTTTTTCTAACTATATAACCCTTCACTTAGGTCCGCGTTGGCATGTCAATTGGCCACCACCCGGACGAACTTCAGTACACTCCCGACATGCGGAAGAGCGAGGAAAATATCACGGCGAAGGACCGAGCGGAGGCAATGCGCAGAATCGAAGGAAGCTTGAATGCGCCATCTGACGAATAGCCAGAGATGCAATTCGGCAAGCTTTAGGGTTAGATGAGCATTCCAGATACTAGATATATATGGATCGATGCGTTTAGATCTTAGGCTCCGGCGACTTGGACATTTGAACCTAGATAGGAAAGCAAGGCACGCAAACGGAAAATATAGAAGACCGGGGGGGGGGGAAACTTCGAAAGCCATGACTCCATAGATGATTCAACAACATTAGGAAAACGTCCCTTTACATGGGATGATGACGACCCGTGATGACAGGATCTTTGTCTGCGATTTGTTTTTTTTTTTTTTTTACAGGCTTTGTTGATATTATTTCATGTATACTCTTTTCTTTTCTTTCTTGTTAATATCAAGCTTTTTGAAATCTTAATACAAAGCAAAACAAGCTATTTTAAAATAGTTCGTCTGCAGTTCGTGTCAGGAGTACTTCGTGCACATCTAGTGATTCTGATTCGAGCCGTCTAAGAAATTCCTTTGTCTCTTCCCGCTAGGTAGATTCGATCGATATCACATGATGCATGCTTCAACCTCGTCCGTACCTAGGTAATGTACGCTACTCCCAGTTGGACTAGCGTAGATCCCTCCCCTGTCCAGCGCTGACATAATATTCGAGAACGCGCCAAGACCAAAACAACTCCGGGCTTGGGGAACAATGATCGGGATGATTTATATATCTGTATATTAAAATACGATAAAAGGGAACGAGCACACACAAGACCATCCGTCATATTGCACTAACGCATGAACCCCCCGTTATACGATACCTCGGGAACGCGCAAATTATTTACTTTCGTGACGGCCGATTAGTTGTGTTGCGCCTCTGCGTTGAAGGGAGCGAGTAGCAAATTCACGGATAGGAGGGAATAAGGCCACTAGGGGGGCAACGAACGAAGCACACGGACGACGCAGACGATACTCTACACTTCGCTACGATTATAGTGCCTTGCCGTTTGGGATATAAGAAGGGTTATTTTCATTGTTCTGGCCGCTGGGGAAATGCTGCGAGACGGGTTGGGTATCGCTAAGAACAGATTCGAATAACGCATTCTCGTGTGGATTGCGATTGGAACTGTATCGCGCGGCCACTACAGGAAGGGACTGGGAGCAAGGACGAGAAATTACGATCGCGGGTTGGCGGCTACGACTTTTTAACGGCTCATTGGGCGCGTAATCTTTTATCGTCCCACGAACTGTTGGTTGTTGCGGGCGACAAAAGGAGCGTCAAAAAAGGAAGCACCAACGCAGAAATCCAGCGCGTCGCATGTACATATAACGAAACCGCCGGTGCATAGAAACAATACGAATCCCGTCACACATCTCCGCGTGTTTCATTCGCCCTCTCACGCTGAGCGAGCCGGCGTCACTCAATTAAACTCGCGACAACTACGACAACAACCGAGGAAAATTTGTTCTGCGTTGATCAGCTGGACATGACAGCCATTTTCACAACAACTGCAGCCACCATTAGTACACGAAGCACGACACATCATATCATAGATTTTGGAAATAGCGGGCCAAGCAAATACGAACAGGGGACGACGCGTAGTCGCGCTCCGCTGACGACTATCGATCCGGCGATGTCGCAGGCGCGCGGGCGGCTGCCAAATGGGAATGGAACGAAGAGGAGCGTGAAGGGAGGGGACGGATATACTGAGAGGGGTGCAAATGGATGGGGAGGGAAGAGAAAGGCTGGTGAGTGGCTCTTTTGCTCTTTACTGTTTTAGTCGCTGGAAAGGGGAAGGGTTCTTGGGTTCTGACGGGCTAGATGATTTTGCGCCGGTTGCCATAGTCTGAGGGCACCTTGTGGGCTACAAATGCTAATGTTCACTTTCGCTTTCTCTCCCATACAGCTGAATACGACGAGGATGTCGAAGGTTTCCAGTTCACTCGCGCAACTGCCCCGAAGAAATCGAAACCCGCTACAATCGATGAGAATGCAGTCCCACAACCGCCAAGGGATGATGATACGCAACAACAAGAACAAGTTGTCCGGAAGCAGAAGGGGAGAGGGAGACCTCCCAAATCCACCGATGCATCGCGCCATGTAACATTTGAGACTCCGAATGGAAAGCTCCCCACTCGGCCACTTCGACGAACGTCCAAACGGTTGGCTGAAGAGGAACCAACCGCAATAGTAACGGAGAAGTCATCAAAGTCCCGGCGGAAATCGCATGATGCCGAACCAGCGCCGATCACAATTCCAAAAAAGCGCGGGTCAAGTAAGACGAAAGATTCACAAATAGCACCTCCAATGGAAGAGGCGGAAAGGCAAAGTACTACACCCTTGGCAGATGCGAACACGCAGAAAATTGCACTTCCCTTGGCGGATACGCCTGTCATTCGGAAAAATAAGGAAATGCGGATGGAGAAGAGCCAGAAGGGGCAGAGACGAAGTAGTCTTGGGAGGAGAGGGAGGAGGGCAAGTTTGTTGATTGAATCCGGGGTGTCGAATGGTGTGTTTTTACGCTTTTATATACGATTTTACTTATTCGTTTTCCCCCTCCGCCGTGGTTATTCTGGAGCTAGGAAAAGTCGCTAATACTGTCATGTTTCTGCCGATAGCGTTACCGCATGACCAAGTCGATACGGCGCATTTCTACAAACACATCGAGTGTGAGGGTTTGTCCGAGCCGAAGAGAATGCGACAGCTACTAACGTGGTGCGCGACGCGGGCGTTGGGGGAGAAACCGACCGGATCCAGGTCCGGGGATGAAAGCGCGAGATTAGCTGGTATGTTTGAGGTTGGGAACGGGCATCATTTGATGCAACGATTTGAAGTGTTACTAACGGCAGTCATGTTCCCTCATGTAGCTCGGGTAATACAAGAGGAACTACTCGAAGATTTTGCGAATCGTCCAGAGCTTTCGGACTGGTTCAGCCGGCAAGAAACGGCACCCCCGGCCGTTGTGGTAAAGAAACCGAACCCGAGAAATATACAGAATGCGGGGAAGATCAAAGAATTGGAGGCACAGATACACAAGTATGCAGTTCAATGCAGTTCAATTTTTGTATGCATACAACGAAAGCAAATACTAACTCTATACGGCAGACTTCAACTAGAACGACAATCACTCACATCTCTACTCCGTCCCCCGTCAATTTCGAGAATAAGGCCTCCATCCTCGACATCCGCACAACCCTCCGACACCCAACAACCATCCACATCCACCACACAGCTGGAGAGGATAAACCCCGACCTCCTCGACCCTTCACAACTGACTATCCTGACTTCTCTAAACCCATCAAACTTAACTTCCACCTCTGCCGATAAATCTACACCAACTCCACAAACGGACCCGTCCTATACCTCAATATCCAACATAACGTCCCGCCTCTCTCGCCTAACAACTTCCCTAACACCAACACTCGACTCCTTCGCCTCAGGAATCCACGACGTAGAACTCTTCCGCCGCGCAGCGGATGACGTGGCGGGGCAGGTTCTTGCGATATGTGCGCGTCGGTTAGAAGAGCGCGATCAGTTACGGCCAGGAGGAATTGGTGGGGAGGAGCTGGGGGTTAGCACTAGTGGTCGTACGATGAGAACGAGAAGGAGGAAGGGGAAGCAGAAAGTTGGCGAGTCGGGGGTGCCCGAGGAGGAGAGAGAAGGCCAAGAGGGAGATGCAGATAGAGACGAGGCGGATGATTTGAGAATAGAGAAGGAAGACTTGACAATTGTGTTGGGGGCGTTGAGTCGGTTGGAAAGCAGATAGTTTGAGCGTTGGCCCTTGTTTCTTCTTCCTCTATTTTCCGTGCGGGTTGATGATGATAGCATAGCGTCCTTGGAACCTGTAAATTGGCCCAGCTAAGACGAGCCCTATACCTTGCTGTTAACTTTGGTTTATTTAGCGTATTCAAAAAATCTGTCAGTTCATGGCATGCATACAAAAACAACATGTGCCAGCACACTTCTACTGCAATTTCTAAACATCTCTGATAAGTTCTGATTGTGAATTATTATCTATTTGTCTGTTCTGTTGAATCAATCAGGCTATACTTGCTTTCTAATCCAGAAAATTTAACACAATAAAGAATCATATCTTTCAAGTGATAATTGAATATATGAGCTTGTTCACCACTTGCAGCTGTAAGAATAATAACTTCAGCTTCCACTGTAACAGTCGCGACTATCTCAGTCATTTCTTATAATCTATATTAAAAAATACATTCTGTATGTTGATTCATTGTCTTCTAACAAGTCAGCTATATTTAAATTCTACTCCCGTTTATATACTACCTGCTCTAATTCAAGAAACTACATAAATGTAACCATTATTAAACTAGAAAATTAGAACAGCTTCATTCAGCAGAGCAGATAAACAGCCAATAATTCACAACCAGAGTTTATCAGATTTGTATACAAATTGAAGATGGTGATGTACATTATTTTCCAATGCAGTATTGTGGGCTTTTGTGTGTATGCAAGAATATGTTGATATTTACAAAAGCAATTAAACAATTGATCAAATGATTCTAAAAGGTTATTTTAACCCTGTTTTTTTTGAGCCAGCATCCGCTTTTTACTGATGAATTATAAATTTGGAATAATCAGCAAGTATTTACCATTTTCAGGGGTACATATTGACGTTGCGCATTATCAATCATGCTTCTTGTAAAGTAGATCTTGCTCATCTATTTGGATTATTAGCATGCGAGCAGCCAATATTGAATATATTACATATGGAATAGTAGTTCTAGGCCTGCGGGATAACGCCACTCCAGTAGCGTATGTAACCATGAGTGCTCTAAATTTAGATCACTGAGCTCATCTATCTTAAAACGCTTATCGAGTACAGTACATTCTATAAAATACACGAAATGGTAGTTAGTATCAAATAACGAATCTAGACCCGTCATTCCGAAGTATAGTCCTTAAAGTTCGCATTTTCCGCATCCCGATCCAACATATATGAAAATCGTTCTTTATTCGCCTTCACATACTCTGGTGCGTCATAACTCGATTGCACACGCTCATACAACTGGCCCTCACGATCGAATAAGTCCAGCCCATTTCGAACTCTTCGCACAATTTCCTGCGGCTCCCGGAACTCTGGCTTGTTGTACTCAGTGTGGGAAAAGCTCTCCAGCTTCTTCGCCATCTCAGCCACCGTTGAAAAGCAGGAGCTGCAGTGCCAGCTGGCATTCCACAGATCCACTGCGCCGCCACCCATCCGTAGATCTTCTGGTTTGATTGTCTTTTCTGGCCCTTGGTAGAATGTCGCTTGGGGATGGTGCCATTCATCGCCGACATGTTGCCATTGGAAAGAGTAGTAGAAGAAGCGGCTGCGGAGGGTGACACGCTCCGGAAAGGCGCAGTTTCTGAGAACATTCAGAGTAGATGGCCGGGGAATTTCGTCGACGTCTGACACCAGGATAACATCATTGAGTGAAGGCTCGGCATCACCGACTAAGCTGGGGAAGACAGAGTCGAAGAGTCCGTTGCGAAGGAAAGCTTCACGCTCCCAGGTGCTGTTGGATCCTAAGCTGGAGATGTCGAGATTGTGGTAGAGTATTTGAGATTGAAAAGGAGTGAAGCGGGCAAAGTTCTCCTTGAAATGGAGAGGCTTGGGTTTCTGAGTAAATGAATGCGCCGATTCGACTATGACGAAGTAGTCGACATGGTGCTTGAGCTCATTCATACGAACCTCAAGCCAGTCTAGCTCGGTGCTGACCAACATGAGGTCGTAGATCTTGCGATGTTGTGCTCGGTCGGGGAAGATTGATAGGTCGTAGGAGGTGCAGAGCTTTTGAGCTTTGAGAGTGGATAAGAAACCATTGTTTGGAGCGCTTCTGGAGTGAAGTCGTAGGTGCCGATATGAAGTACGGTTGACAAGATCATAGATCAAGACCAGTAACACTGATATGAGCAGGCCCCTCCATATTCTATTCGGTTGTTTAGACATTCGGGCTCCTCAGTTCGCTGACTTTCTGAAGTTGAAGAACAAATCCAGGATGCTAGGAAAAGTAGCACCGTATCTTTCATGGTCTGCGGGAGTTGTAACCTTGAAGATGGCCGCAAGTAAATGACTTAGACACAACAAGGTATAATGTATTTTCCCAATTATGAATAAACCGGTTCATGCACGTTTCTCTGCTTCTTCCATCGTTTCCAAGATTGACCAACAGCGGATGCCCAAAGGGAGGACACAGGCGGGGCTCACTCCTCCGCTGTGATCAAGGCATAAATACCCCTTTTGCAGAGATATCTTTCATGGCTGCCTATTGTTTATCCTTATTGCCAATCTGAACCATCAATCGCGGGTCTTCAGGTCAGAGTAAAGCTGATATGCGGGCGGAAAAAAGAAAATATAGATGTAAGTTGGTTAGTTCCGCAAATCTGACGCCAGTCATCCAAGCACACCATGTAACAAACAGGCTGCCTACATTGGAAAAAAAAAAAAAAAAAAACAACAGGAAAGGGAAAAGAGGGGATGGAAGCGCCATTACCCAATACGTTATTTGTTCTCTTCTCGTTTGCTGTTCATCATCTAAGTGCCTGACGAGGCGATGTGATGATCGTTAAATTTCCTTGTTTCTGTGCCGGTATCAACAGAAACTTGAGTGTGAGGTGTAGTCGAAACAGTCTCGACTACATCGAAACAATTGTTGGCATGGGCGCCAGCCATTTTTCGACCTGCTGCAGAATGAGATGGCTGAGGTCAGTATATTAAAAAATCTGTCTTCTAGAAAAAGATGGATTTTATTCCTCATCGATTGATATTTGAAGTGGTGTAGACGGACCTGTTCGTTGATGCCCACTTCACCAGCCAAACATATATCCACTCCATCGGTACATGACAACATGGGCGTCAATGCTATGTCGCTTTGTCGATGGACTTTTACACGAGGGCCCTTCGTCTATTTAATAATTTTCGTCGTGACCATCTGCGTCTACCTCAATGTGAAATCCATATCAGTCGGATTCTCCGAGTGGAATTCTCAATTGGATATGAAAGCCTTGCGGCCTGTTACCACAATCACATCATGTTCTTCTTTGAAACCCAATCTTGTTCTGAGTGCGGTTGACGGAGCGAAAATGCTGGACCAGATATTCATCTTTATGCAGTCGTTGGAGCTGGCAGTTGGCCGCGATGTGCCAAAGCACACTGCCTGCCCCCCAGCCAAAGTCCTCGTGAAAATCATCACCCCTCCCGACGTCGCTCGAAACCCCTCAGACGGCTTCAGGGCTCTGCTTGAAAGGTATCCCTCCCTGGAATTCGTCGGGGTGCTGCCCGAAACGGATGCACCCGTTGTCATGAGGCGGTTTCAGGGGTTCGCCAATTTCGTCGGGGGCGTGCCGACTGCCTGGGACAAGATACTCGTCTGCGACCTCGATGTGGCATTCCAGCGCAACCCATTTAACATGGCGATGGAAAGTGGTACTGAACTGCTCTACTTCGCAGAGTGGCGCGGCTTGAAAATTGGCCAATGTAAAGTGCATGTTGGTTGGTTCGATGGGTGCTCTCGCTCCTATATGTCGCAAAACCAAGCGGAGTCTTACAAGCCTTTGGATCGCATTTGTGCCGGGTCGACATACGGCACTGCAATGGCAATTGCAGTGTATTTGCGGACCATGGCAGCGGAGCTAATGTGGTCAAAGAATGAATGCAATGACCAGGCTATCCACATCCATATATTCTATTCAAAGCTACTCGACGCCAAGTTGACTCAAGCGGGACTCGGACACGCATCCCTGGTGCCAAATGAAGAGGCGCTCTTTGGCACGGTCGGCACAACACCAATTGTGAATTTCAATGAGTGGGGGGAGGCATTGAACGAGAGGGGAGAAGTTCAATATGTCGTCCATCAGTACAAGACGCACCGTCGCCTATCGGAGATTATTTGGAAAAGATATGGATGGATAACGGAGCTAACGGGGAAAGCGGTGCATTCCCTTCCAGATTTGATAGGGGATGCAAAAGACATGTCGACTGGAAGCGGAAAACTGCCCCGTTTCAAACTAGGGAGTGCTACGTCTGAGCTGTGTGCGGGTGAAGGGACAATGTGTTCGTGTAAATATGAGGATTGCCAGATGGACTATGGAGAGTTTGAACCCTGAGTGTCACCATAAGTGTGTCAAAACATTAATGAATGGTTGGTGGTATAGTTTTTTTATTAATCAGATCCCAGTCAATAAACATTTAAATTCCATATAACTACCACCACCCGCGCTTTTCCAAAATTGATCATCAAAATATACCGTATACTCTCTAAAAAAAAAAAATTAAATACAAAGACGATTAAACAACAGCTGACGTTGCATCAACACTTATAATCC
>QGQJ01001562.1:0-11743 GCA_003206725.1 Blastomyces emzantsi
CCCCCCCCCCCCCCAACAAACAACACTGCCGATTATTTCCTACATACGTAGCTTGTTTTGCTTCGAAATATCTACGCCCGCTGTTGGCTAATGCCTAATTATTTCCACCATACTCATACCATCAACCAGCAATACGAGAGTCTATGACAGCCTAATTTTGACTTTCCGAGCCTGTAACTGGCCAAGCTAGCTAGTTCATCAATCTTCTGATCTACCGTCTCTTTATATGTTACATTTTATTCCGTGCATCACCTTTTCTATATTGATGACTGTCATTTCCAGTTCAATCATCTCTCTTTTGCTACTTTGAAGCTCCAGTTCTGTGTTGTCTACGTGCAAATATCTTGATCCACAGATCGCTGCAAACGTCGGGATCAGTTCCCTCATACCGCTTATAGAGGTGATAGCTGGCTGCTTAAATCAGCCCCTTGGCTCGATGCCTTCACCCATTAATGGCTTTGGCCCTTCATCACACGAGAAACATCTAAAAAAACCACCAATACTATGTCTTCCCCCAGAGACGCTCCATGCCATATTTTCCTATGTGAGTACTCGCAAACCCCGCAAAAAATGAATGATAACACTTTCGCTTAGCTTCTCTCATCTTTATTAACATACGCATTTTCTCGGCTTTGTTAGACTTCCTCTTCGGATTTAGTTAGCCTTTCGCGCGTCTCAAAACCCTTCCATGACCTCGCTGCAGCCCAGCTCTACCGCTCCTTGAGTCATGTTTTTGATGAGCGTGATCCAATGACAGGACAACTGCCTTTGGATCGGCTAACTGGTGTTCTGGATACCCTGACTATAAGTGACTACAACTACGCCGCATATATCAAGGAAATATCCCTGGATACAGTTCAGAACAATCGCATTGGCGCAAGTGTAGCTTCGGAATTCAAATACGGATCTAGCTCTGGGAGGTTTTTGAATACCCTACTGCTCGGAACTATAAAAAAGATAGCAGCTTTGGAAAGTTTCCGGTAAGCTACTTCCTGTTCATACTACTTCTAGCTCATGATCTTTTTTGTAAAATTATATATATCTGATCCGACTTTTAGGTGGAATGTTCGTGTGGAGCTTAGTCCCGCTATCTTCGCAACATTAGGCAAACACACAAGCCTCCAAAATGTCCATATTCGATTACAAGACGGGCTACCTACTCACGCATCTTCGCCAATGCCACCTCTCTCCGGCCCATCGTTATTTGGCGCTCCTGCTGCGGCCTCTATACCGCCGACCACGGATCACTATCACCATCACGTCCACTCTCACGTTCACCACCACCATCAGCCGCCAACCCCTTCCAGTTCCGCGCCAGGTTTCTTGGCGAATGCTGATGTAAAACTAGTGAAGCGGTTGAATACGCAAAATCGTCCTCATACAGCGCGGAATTTCTCTAGATTTTCAAGTCTGAAGAGCTTGGCGGTTTTAGATTTGGATACCCTTGATTATGTCCCAGAAATTGCAGCATGCATTTCATCGTCCTCAACTACTCTTAAAACCTTAAAACTATCCTTTTCGGATACGCTGGCTCTCAAAGCTCGGAAGAAGACTGTTTTAGATGTATCGGACACGGATACCGCACAGGATGACGACGATGGCGGGTTTTTAAACGGCGGTTTGATGGCATCTACAGCGCCGCCTCCACCACTCGTAGGATCACAATCAATATTCGGAAATCCGCCTACAACGAATGATGCTGATGTGCGCCTTGAACGTGCTGTCCAGGAAAAGGCCCTCGCTCAAATTTTTGGGTTGGAGAAAGGGACAGCTATACAGCAGAATCTTGAGAAAATTGCGGACCGTGCAATCTCTAATGCAGACAAAGAAATCCAAGCAGCGCTCGGCTCATTAAAACGTGACGTAGATCGAACATTTGTCGAAAAGCTGTCCGCAATCGTACAAAAGCTAGAACAGAGTAAGGGCGCTTCCGGAGGTTCCAGCATTAGTTTGAAGGCTCTTCAAAAGATCGAGAAAGCAGCCGCCATTTATCTGGAGAGAAATGAAACCGCAGCTGCCTACCGGAAGGGGAAGAAGAAACAATTCACTAGCCAGAAGCATTCTCACAAAGCACCACTTGCACAAAATCCAGGTGCTCAAAAGCAAGTTTCAGTATTTGGAGCTGGCTTGTTTAAATCCACAACTGCATTTGGTTTTGACCAAGGAACTCATTCTGTGAAACATCCTGGTCTGGTACACCATCCACAGCCATCACAGTTTCCACCATCGAACAAAAGCATATTTTCCCAACCCTCGAAGGAGTCCTACCCCCCCGGCTCTTCGTGGCCTGCCCAGGGATCCATGCATAAAAGCAGTGCTGTGCACCCGGGAAAGCCGGTCAATGATTGGAAGCCTACCGGTAAGACTTTTGCTGACTACTCGTCATCCGCATCCGACGCCGGAGAAAGCATTTTGAGTAAGTTCCAAGAGGGTATGCACAATGAAGATCCTCAGCAGCCCTCTATGCTTAAGCCGGAAGAGAAAAAGTTCGAGGATGAGTTGCAGGATATGGTTGATATGGAGCACCCAGATGAAGTCAACAATGAAGATGGTGAGGATCAGGAGTTTCTTGATTTGAGTGAGAGCTCTGTGGAGGATAAGGACCCAGTTCCATTATTGGATGACAAACCAAAACTGTCCCAATCAAATACATTCTCTTTTCATGCGGATGGGCATGCGTCAGACCCATCATCTAAAGGGAAACAGCCTATTCAGGCTTCTGACGGTTCTTGGCACTCTAGCTCCCCGACCTCTATAGTACATCAAGATATCGGAGCTATGGAGGACACTGAAGACACAATCCAAGCATATATTCGCCTACACCATGGAATCCCAGTGGAAAGTTTATCCATTTACCTGATCCCCGTGAAACCATCCATACTTTGCCGAGCCGTCAATCTTTCCGCACTGAAGCATCTCTGTCTTCTAAACGTTGGGCCACAACGGCCATTCTGGGCCATGCTCACTAAGTTACACAAAACAACTCCACTCCGGTTAACGTCAATCCATACGGATAACGTCACACCGAGCTTTCTAACGTTTTTGAATGGTCTGAGCTACTTGGAAGAGCTCTTCATGGTGGAAAGGGGCAACCGGTCCAAAGTCGAGTCCTTCGCACCCAAGACAGAAGTGGTAATTGAGGATATCAAGAAGCAAGTACTTGCAAAGCATGTGACACATCTGAAACGTTTGATGATTCGAAACGACAACGACTCGTCCTGGTCGTTGAATAAAGAATCTGTCACGCTCATTGGTAGACGTGGCTCGGCGATAAAGGAGCTCGTTGTTGCCCTGAACTCGCCTAATTTTGTAAGTATCCAATATATCCATTTCTTTTTTCCCTTGTGTGGTCACAATCCCTCTTCCCGCGAAAATGTAAAACATACTGACCAAATCTAAAATCGAAACAGCACGTGTTTATGCAGCACATGCACGGCTTACGCTCTCTTCGTGTTCTGCACATCCTTTTTACCCACAATGACTACTGCCCAGGCATACTCCGTGAGATCAGGCTCTGTGCCATCGACAACGTAATCCAATCCCCCCACATGAAAGTAGAATATATCTCCGTAAGTTATGCGGTGAAGGAACCCACGGTGAATTCCATATCCCGCCTAGAGCATCGCCCGGTTCCTTCCTCCTCCCGCTCAAAAAATGGTATTAAAAATGCGCATTCACGATTTGATGAGGATGCGGACGAGGACAAGAATGGGGTTGGAAACGGCTTCAGTGGCCATCTCCCATCATCTACTGCTCGTCATGCTTCTGGGAGCCTCAAAGGCAAGGAGAAAGAAGTACATTTTTCATGGGGGAGCGAGGAAGAAAAATCGTATGATGAGGATGATGATGAGGAGGAGGAGGAGGAGGAGGAGGAGGTAGGGCATGGTGAAGTAACAGTTCATGACGGATTGAAGCTTGATGATGTCACCGATGTCAAAGTTTGGCAGAAAGAGATCTGGGATTTGAAACTTTGAATGTCGATGTTGATGGTGAGGAAGGAGAGGGAAGGCCGTGACATGATTCCGATCAACAACCAAATCCTTCCTTGCTGTCCTGGTTTGTGTTTTTCTTTACTTTTGTTTCGCTAATAATTTTGCTCCTTGGCTGCATCTGAGGATATTTATTACCTCGTATTATATCAAAGTCTTGCCTCATGTACTGTCTGCTTTAATTGATTTGGTTTTATTTTCGCTTTTTGATTTTCCAGCCAGTCTCTCTCCTCTTGGATTCCTCCCGTTCCTGCGACAACGCTGGCTTTGCAATTCTAATGTTACGCAAGCACTGGAGACAGCACGAGGAATAGGTAATAGAGAGGGAAAAGAAGTTACACATATGATGTGGAAGCTCGTGATATCATGAGCCTACAGGAAACGGAGATCGATTGGTGGATTGAGCATGGGAAGGGTGATGGGGTTGGGAGCAAAAGGGCCATTTTGTGTGCTGTGAATTTTAGATACCTGGGTTTTCCTTTGATTATTCGATGTTTATGAGATCGATGACAACGAGTCATGGTAAACATCCAACAGAAGAGACATGATGATGATTTTACGTTTACTTAGACAATGGAACTGTGGCTGATTGCTTCTCTTTGGCTCAATTTCAATTTTTGCCCTAGAAGATACGCCCCTGAAACCTCAAGAATTCCTCCGCCGGCGAAATGTAGTAGAATAAGGTTTAAGCAACTAGCTCGTGCTTACGTGATCCCGATGTTGTCACTGCCTAAAAATGGACTTTCGATCAACTTGTCACGCCGACTCGGGCAAACTCATAGATCGAGAAACTACAGTACATCGCGACTCTCCTCCTAGCAGGGTTGCTTTTTCCTTTTTTCATTAAGAAAAAAAAAAACTTATCTGAGATCTTGCTTAGTGTATTTATATCCCGCAGCTATGGCGGGAAAGAAGGGCGGCGAAAACACGAAGAAGGCGGCGGGCAATGCGAAAGTATGATATATAACTTACCCCTCCAAATATACCCATGTCCTTACTTTCGAGAATGTAGCTAACTAACGGTACACAACTATAGAAAGCTGAAGTAGCCGCGCAGAAAGAGGCGGCTGCAAACGCCAGAAAGGCCGAGGAGGAAGCTCGCGAATGGTCGAAGGGAGCCAAATCATCTTCGAAGAAGTATGAGGTACCCCCCGCACCCCGGAGCCACTTTCACCAACTCAACGCCAGGAGCCAACGATACCGACATAATCACACTTATTATATACCCAAGAGAAAAAGTAACACTAACAAGCCCCTTTCCAGAGACCAAGCTGAAGCCAAAAAGGCCGAAGCAGCCCGTAAAAAAGCCGACCGCGAAGCCCAACTAGCCGCCGAAGAAGCCTCCCTCCCCTCCAAACCCAAAGGCGCCGGCGCAAAATCCGCCGCGAAAAAGAACCTTACCCGCGCCCCCACCCTCGATCTCGCCCAGCTCGACGCCGACGAGAAACCCACAAGCTACAAAAAGGCCACCCCGGCCCTCAGCGCCTCTGGCATCGACAACGCGCTCGACGCCCTCTCCCTCACCAACTCGCCCGAGACGGCCAAGATCGACCGCCATCCGGAGCGGAGGTTCAAAGCCGCATACGCAGCTTTTGAGGCGCGCCGGTTGCCGGAGATTGAGCAGGAACAACCAGGCCTGCGGAGGCAGCAGCGCATTGAGGTTGTGCGGAAGGAGTTTGAGAAGAGTGACGAGAATCCGTTTAATCAGGCTAGCGTTGCGTTTGATGCGACGAGGGAGGAGGTGAGGGCTGTTCAGGAGGCGGAGAGGAAGAAGATTGAGGGGCGATTGGTGGGGAAGAGGGATTTGTGATTTTTTTCCTCTTTATTTTGGGTTTGTATTTTTTTCTTCCCGTTTTCCCTCTGAGGGGTTTTTGGGGAACTGGTTTAACGGGCACGCCGTTTCCGCGTATATATTATTATGCCGGCTTTGCTTTTTTTTTCTCGTTTGAAATGAATGGTGAGGATAGTTTGATGAACATGGCATGGCTCTATGTACTCATGCAGATGAATATGGGATAAGAAGAACATGGTGTTCCTCACTCCATTATTTCCCCTCTCAATTTTTTGTCTGGCATATATATACTGATGACTCGCAATTAATGACCTCAAAACTTGTGTATTGAATTTTTGAATTTTATGATAGACTAAGTTCGATAATCAATGGAGAATTAATTTCCTTGACGGCTTCAAAATGAGAAAAGAAAGATTAGCTTGTCTATGTTTATTATGACAGGGATTAAATAAAGAGATATTGTGCGGTGCAAAATCCAGCAGCAGGCCGTGGGGGAGTATTCAAAACAAATAGAAAAAAGCATTACAAGGTGGGCTCTAAAATCGACGCTTCTCAACCAAAGGCCCTTAACTCCAGTTTCGAAGACGGAACATGTGCGGTATATAACATGGTAGAGGTTCGGGAAGTGGGAGAGGTGCTTAGACAAGTAGGTGAATGGATACAGGTATAGGTAATAGATCAAAAACGAGAACGAGGTATATATTTAGAGCGACGAGGAAAGAAAATCAGCAACGGTAGGAAAGCAGTACACGGCTAATATGAGACACAAAGAAAGAAAGAAAAAAAAAATAAAACACGTGGGGTGGGGAGAGAATGTATAATGGGGCATCACTCAGTAACTAGATATGAGTAGATATTCGAATCACTGTATATGAGCTTCAGATTAGCCTCCAATCATTAGAACAGCTTGAATAGATGAAAAGTAAAAAAAAGAAACCACGTACAATTTCCCAAAGCTCGCCCTTCCCGTGGCATCTTCCCGAACCCAGACGCTCACGTTACGTGACACCACGCCGAAAACACCATAACCGCGACTGTCAATCTTTATTCTGGAGCGGCAATAACCATAAACCTCCGTCCAGACGCTGCCCGCATGCGCTTTTCCTACATACATGCGCTTCGTGTCAGCAGGGCCGTTGCTGAGGACGCAAGCGAGCCCATCTGGATGTGCTGAGTCGCCCAGACGGACGAATCCTGTACAAGAAGTGTTAGTTAATCATGGCACCCGAGATTTGGGGGGTTGCACGAGTTTGATACGAGATATTTCGAGCAGATATGTATAGAGCAAAGGGGCAGAAACTAACCAATACAATTCCTTTTATCAAAATAATCGCGCTGTCGACCGTATGCATATAACTTTCTAGCAAGGGCGAGGTCGGCTAGTCGGTCATTGCAGGAGGGTTTGAGGATGCCCTCGCAGCCACCGCACATTCCGTACAGGTCGCCATAGAAAAGGCAAGGGTGGCCCTCCTTGCGAAGGAGGATTAGGGCATATGCGAGCGGTTTGAAGAAATCTTCTATGGGTTCCTATTTGGTTGTTAGGAGGCCCTAATTCTCGATGTTTCATTATAGTGGACGATTGGCAAGATAATTTACCTCGAGGGATTGGGATGGTTGCTGGATTGTTGTTAGATATTTGAATGTGGCTGGAAATTTGGGCAGTGGAGCGAGGACAACATCTTACAGTATCATGGTTCATGACGAATGTCTAGCCGTTCCGACATGTTAGTAAACCCGTTTGAACCTTACTGTCGACCAGTTGAAGAGGGGTATCTGATAAAAAAAACGCACCACAGCATGCTTCCGCTCATATTTAACCAAAGTCCCCTCAAAGACCCTTCGTAAATCAGCGCCTTGCGTCCTCGAAATCTGCGAAAACCGGCGGACCAATGGCGCATCAAATAACGAAACCAGGTAGTCCATTCGTCCCAGATATTCCAAAAGTTCTCGGACTTCCGCCTTCCAATATTCAGCCACAAGAAACCAGCCAGGCCCAACGGTTCGCCGAACATGACCGATAAACTCCTTTAGAAACCCGGCTGAATAATGTTTGACCGCATCCAACCGGAGACCTGCGATCGGTAGTTGGCCACCCATCCATTGAATCCATTTCAGGACGTCCTCACGAACTTCCGGATGGGAGTAGTCCAGATTCGCAAACATCAAATAGTCATAGTTGCCATTCTCCTTGCTAACGTCCCGCGCCCAGTCCTTATTATCGGGTCCCACGATTTTATATATCCCTTTTTTCTTATTACGGGCATTATAATCGACTCCTGTGAAATGGTACCAATGATATTTCATTTGGCTGTACTGTTTCCCCCGGCCAGGAAAGGAAAAGCCCAACCAAGCGTCAATCTCCTCAGGTTCACTGATGATTTTTCTGCGGTCTAAAGTTTTGGTTTTGGGCATTAGCATCAACACTGAACGTATTTCTGGGTAGCACAGACGTAGAAACACCCTCTTCCTCATGCCACATTGGTGACATTTGATTTAAAAACGGTCGGAAACCCACCTTTCGGATCAACCTTAACCGCCACACACCTCTCGGTATGATCAGCCGCAGCCTTATGATTAAGCACCGTATCCCAAATGACCGCAATCTCCATCTCATGCGCCCTATTCACAAGAGCAACAAGCTCCTCCTTAGTCCCCCACTTCGTGGCCTTGGACCCTTTCTGATCGAACTCGCCTAGGTCGTAAAGGTCGTAGATGTCATACCCGTTGCCGGACGGGCTCATGGCCTTACAGCCCGGTGGGAGCCAGATGCTGGTCACTCCGATCGCCTTAAGACTTGGCAGGGCCGCCTGCAGCCGCCGCCAATGTTTTTGGTCATCAGGCACGTACCACTCGAAGGCCTGGAGCATGAGCTGGTTTTGCTCACCCGACTCTTCGAGGTTGAAGTCTGGGAAAACGATTAGTGAAGTGATTTTTTTTCTCTTGGGAATTTGCGCATGTGGTAAAAGAAGCCACAGGTAATTATGGTATTGAGATTTGACATGGGACAGCTTAAAAATATGCGGAGGACATCAAATAACCGAATCAAATGTGGCCAGCAAGAAAAGTGTTTAATAATCCAAACAGAAAATGAGACTCAAACAACGGATAACCATAAAATATAAATTACTTATGGGAAAAGGATCAGCCAAAGAAAATGAAAACTTACCGTCAATATCAAGCCATTGCGTCTCCCGCTTTCGAAATATGTACTGGTAGGCCGACGCTATAAGAGACCCCATTCTTCTGCAACAAGGGTGCCCCGACAGACACCGCCGCAGCCACTGCCCGCCTCAAGCACCCTCGATAGGATGCACTGCTCAGAAACTATTGCAGACAGTCCTGAGAGAAAAGGGAAGCAAAATAGCAACCATCACCTGCACACGCACACGCACGTCTCACTGTACAGGTACGGAGTTTACGCAGTTTAGTTCATGCCCCGTTTCTTCCTTTTTTTTCTTCTTCTTTTCTCTGCTTGAGTTATGAGCTCGGTTTGTTCTCAGAAAGCAAAAAAAAAAAAAAAAAATAATAATTTAGCGTCTGGATAAATAAAGTTTCAGGGGTAGGTCGGCCTGTGATTTTTTGATACACCGATGCACAGTTCGGGGGACGACGTGCAATTGATCAAAGAATGGGTCTCCTATATGAGCATGTAATTGCAAAAGCGTGTAGTCGATGGGGGGGGTATTAAGGTATATATGTACTGGGTATATGTATGTACGTGTATGGGTTCAGTATGTCCAGAGCGTAGACAGGTGGATGGGATGAGTGGTGGTCGTGGGTTTAGGATGCGGCTACGACAGAATCAGCCAGATGGGACTATTGTATGTACTAACCGTAACAGGAAGCATGGTCTTGGCACCTGTGAATCTTGAGGAATAATATGTATGTGGTCACGTTCAGTTTACTCTCTGTGGTAGACTGATGGCAACATTGCATATGTATTTTGTAATAATCAAGTATCACTTCTTCTAGTACAAGTGTTGAACAAAGGAGAGTAGGGAATATCAGTTTTTGTGAGAGAAATGCATGCTACACAATGTCTATCGTTGAGGGTGAAAAGAAATGGGCTCTATCTAACACACTTCTAGAAATGACAATGAGAAAGCAACTGTATGAACACTATCTATGGCATATAGAAAATCAAAAGGGTTCTTTTTGAAAAAAAATAGGGAATATCCATCACCCTCTATCCATACATGCAACAGAAAAAGGTGCTCTAAAAAATCTAAAAAAAGACCAGATAGTAGAAACGGAACAGAAAACGAGAATAAATGAAAAAAAATAATGAAAAAACGATGAAATTGAGATAGTACATGCCAATTTTTTTTGAGAAAAGAGGAGGAAAATAAAACGAATACAAACGAAACAAAAAATCGAGGGCGAAGTTATTTGCGGACATAGCTATTTCAAACAAAAAGTAACAGCTTCTCTATCTGGTATTTCATTACTTTTCATCTTTTTTAAAACATAGGAATTCTGATACAAAAAAATGAAACAAAAAAAAGAAAGAAAATTATATCCCGGATGAATCCACTGGGAATATAAGAAAGGTCGAATAGTGAGTTGCGACCAGGTATGCTAGGAGGTAAGGTATCGAGAGGGTTAAGGGAAAGGGTAGGCGGTGAATCGAGGATAATCAAAGGAGAATTTATTTCAGGTCGATACCTTGAGTGGCGTTAAGGACGCGCTTGACGTCGCCTGTAAAGAAAAGGAACTCAGTAAAACGGTTATACAAGGAATCTTCAGAACGAGAAGGAATTGTGGGAACATACCGTAGATAGCAAACTGGCCAGCGGTGATAGCACCAACCAGGAAGAGACGAGCACTAAGACCACTGAAGCTGCCCTTGAGTCCGAGATCCTTGGCAATCTTGATCAAGCGGGACATGTTTCCTTCACCTGGAAGGCCTTCCGTCTTGTTGATTTTGCTAAGCATAGTGTCGGCAGGCTGGGAGATAATGGCGGAAGCAAGACCAGCAACAAGACCAGATCCCAAGTTGATAGAGGTCTTGGCGCCATTAGAGAGGGTATCCTTGTCGAATTGACGGTACAGAGCCTCGGACACTCTTTCGAATACGACGAACTTGGCCATAGTGTAGGGAACCCTTTACAAGAGTGAGTACAAATTAAATGAACGCGATGTATGTATGCGCGGATGCTTTTGGGGTTGGGGAGCAGAAAGCTTACTGTTTCAAGAGGATAGGGCCGAAACCAGAGTAGAAAGCACCAATTCCTTCATTTTTCAAGATCTTTCCGAATCCGCCGATAAGACCAGAAGCAAAACCAGGTTGAGAAACGAGACGGATACGAGTAGCCTCGAGAGGGCAGAGGGCGATAGAAGCGAAGAATTCAGCAAGAGCAGAGGAGGAGAGGTAGACGGCAGTTCTGTTCTTGGCGGCAGTCTCATAGCCAAGGAAGTCGATTGACTGCTTCTTGAAGAACTCGTAACCTCCGAACTTGAAGGCTCCCTGGAGGAAGTAGCCGGCAGCGGTAGGACCGAAACCGGTCAGGAGAGCGGCAGCTCCCTCATTCCGAACGACCTGTCTGAATCCTGCAATCATGCCTCTGTTGTAGGTCTGGGGTTCAAGCTGAATTTTCGTCTTGACGCTGCAGGGCAATTGCCATTGTTAGCCTCGGGTAAAACACCGGAACAGGCGTAGAAAGGGGGTTATACAACGAACGAGAAGAGACAATGAGACTTACACGTCGACAGGTGTGAGGACGCCATGGGTAAAGGAACAGCAGACGGCGCCAGCAAAGGCGAATCTTGCGTACAGGTTAATGCCGCTCAACTGAGGGCCCTGGGGGGTGGGGATGGCTGGTTTTTTGACGCCATCCAGCTGGGCAGAAGGGGCAGCAGCAGCAGCCATTGTGAATAGAATACACGAACTAATAAGCGAGAGATCGCGACAAAGAGGGATAGGAGTGGAGGGGGGGCCCGAAACGAGAGAACGGGGGAGGGT
>QGQJ01001563.1:0-10583 GCA_003206725.1 Blastomyces emzantsi
GCAAAAAGTGTATAATAATCTAAAACAAAAAGAATAGAATTGTGTTGAATCGCTTGTTCCTGTTCTGAAGAGCACCAGGAAAGCCAGTGCTGGCTCCGATCCCGTTTTCTCGCTGCTAACCTAGAAAACGAAAAACCCCTGGAAACCCTCATGCTACATATACACATATCGCTTCTTACAGCAGAGGATTCGACCTATACTCCAATGACGGAGGGCCTTTCTTTCCTTCGGTAGTGGTAGATTGTTCGAGCGACGAGGTAACGACAGGAGGCTCATCAGCCCCTTCCGACTCGGAAAGGAATTTCTCAGCTTCAAGCGCAGCGATACAGCCGGACCCTATATCAGTCGCAAAGAGATCGTAAGTCCAGTGGACATCTAAAAGTAGAGATGGAAGGAATATAATGATTAATACATACCCGCGCTAGTAATGGCTTGTCTGTATCTCTTATCCTGCACGTCACCCGCGGCAAACACGCCAGGGACACTGGTATAACTCGTCCCGGGCTTCGTAAGAATATAACCCTCCGCATCCGTCTCGATCTGCCCCTTAACCAATGCCGTCGCAGGATCGTGTCCTACGGCGTAAAAGAGCCCATTGGCAGGTAACACCTCCTCATTACCAGACACCACATTCTTAATCTTCAAATGCGTCATGAGTCCCCTTGGCTCAGGCTCACCCAGCACCTCGAGTGCAACGGTGTTAAACTTCACCTCAACCTTAGGATTTGCCAACAGTCTCTTCGCCATCGTCTTGCTGGCGCGCAATTTATCCTTCCGCACCAACACCGTCACTTTGCTACCATACTTGGTCAGGAACATAGCCTCCTCCGCGGCCGAATCGCCTCCGCCAATCACGAACAATGGCTTGTTGCGGAAAATAGGAACGGCCCCATCACACACCGCGCACGCACTGATGCCGTTTTGCCAATACTGCTGCTCACCGGGCAAATCGAGACGGCGGGCATTGGCGCCTGTGGCGATGATGAGCGCATCGGCCGTGTGCGCGGGCGCATCGTTGGGGCCGTCGGAATATTCCTTCCATAGTTTGAACGGGCGCGAGGAGAGATCGACGCGCGAGACTGTTTCGGTGATGATCTGTGTGCCAAAGCGGACGGATTGGGCGCGCATCCCGTCCATTAGTTCGGAGCCGTTGATGCCGTTGGGGAAACCGGGGAAGTTCTCGACGTCGGTGGTGGTGGTGAGCTGTCCGCCGGGCGCGGTGTTGTTGGCCATCATCCCTTCGTATAGGACGGGCTTTAGTTCAGCGCGGGAGAGGTAGATGGCTGCTGTGTGGGCAGCGGGGCCGGAGCCGACGACTGTTTTTGCCCTCCCTCATGGTTAGAAGATGTTGCGCTGGGGGTGGAGGGGTAGCTTCCAGTTGTTTTTGGTACTATATGGGGGCCAGAAGAATTGAAGTACTCACTGACAACTTTGGAGTGCGTCATCCTGGACGAGATATGGGCAGTCTTGACGCTCAATGGCGTCGCGGGGGTAAAGGAGAGGGCAGCGCCGGAGGGGGAGGGTTTGTTCTGGAACGAGGCCGCAGCAGCAATAGAGAGACCGACGGTGGATCGGAGAGGGGAGAAGGGAGCGCGGCGGAAAATTGAGGAAAACAGCTTGATGATTTTCTTTCTATACTGGTTGAGAAGGGAGAAGGAGGGTGCTGGAGGTTGTTGTTGTTGTTGTTGTTGTTGTTGTTGTTGTTGAGGTTGTGAATATTGCAGTGTAACTTGTTGCTTGGTGGTGGGGGGAATCTGGATGATGCGATTTGAAAAAGTCGGAGGTTTTGGATTTATAATGCGGCGAAGGCCGGGCTACTATGTAAATAGAGGGTTTACCTATTTCTCACAAATAGATGTTTCGAGAATGATTCTGGGGGTGTGATATATATCTAGCAAATGTGGAGAGGAAATAAAAGAAGAGATTCTATTTATTCAGTAAATACGGAGTTAGAAGAGATTGGGTTGCTAATTTTTACGTGATTTTCAACTTCATGGCCTGATCGCGGACTCCAGCGGTGTTGTTGAGGATGGCTATTTTACCATCTATATTTTTATTTTTATTTTATTTTATTTTATTTTATTTTATTTTATTTGTTAATTCCTGATTCAACAGACAAAATGCTTTGCAAATATTTTGATTATATTCTTGGATTTAATATGAGGACTGTTTTAACCAGAACAAACAAAAGGTATAAGTTATATATACATATATATATATATATCAAAATCCATTCGCGATGCATTCATTCTTCACAACGCCACCGGCTAGTATTATAGATTCCATATCGCTCGCCTCCCCAACCCGCCCTGAATTAATCCCCCGATTCTGCAGTTGATACTCCGCTGCTGCTTCGTTACTCTCTTACTGCGTCATCGCAGGGGGCCCAAAAACATCGAAATGAACATATCATATATGAGGAAGTGGTTGGTCTACCGGGCAGAGACCAGCGGAATATCATGAGCATACTTTAGTTTGGTGACAGTCTGGCTGGACATTAGGCAGGCCTCATGGTTTCCGATGGGATATTGTTCAAGCGCTGTCGCTGCAGCTGATCCGGATTGAACCTATACAGAGAGAAATAGTGGGGGATAAACTGTGCGGGTGGCTCTTCAACACTGATGTTTGAATCTCTCGCGCCCATGGGCCTTTATATGTATGTTACAAAGAGTGGAGGTGGAACGACCAGAGGTGGTTTAGGGGTATTCAAATTATGTGATGCGATGATGATTGGTTTTACCCGCACCTATGATAATATACGACTCGGTGCCTGGAATATCAGTATAAAAGGGGCGTTGGTGTGGGGAAAAAGGTGGAATGGAGAAATAGCGGAAGGCAATCAACAAGGCACATTCTCTTGAATCGAAAAAGTATATTCGCAAACTTGCGTGTTGGTATCCAGCCAGTAAGTTAGTTAACAAGTTAGGTACAGCATGAAAGGGCAACGAAGAAAGGAGATCAAAAGAGAATGAATGCCTGAACTATTTGTCATGTACCCCTCATATTCCTTTATATCGATCCAAAAACACAGGAGAACAAAAAGCAAAAAAGGGGCAAACTAGAATAGAAAAACAAAATATAAATATAGAAAGAAGAAGAAGAAGAAGAAGAAGAAGAAGTAGAAGAAAGAAAGATATCGAACACAAAATCGCTAAATGATCCCAAGCCATTTCTTCCTTGGCTTATACGCATCCACCTCGCTATATCCCGGCTGGGGAGGTGGTGGTAACGGCGGTAATCCGACGTCGTCATCATCATAATCATCATTATCATCATTATCTTGACCTTGGTGGGGATGGGGCTCATCCCACTGCTCATGCTCATGCTCATCATCATACCGTCGTCTCTCATAACCTTCCCCGGCACGGCTGGGTACTTGTACCTGTTCCCGGTCCAGTTCCTGCTCGAGCCCCCGGCCGTGACTAGACCCATGCCCATTCCCATTCCCATAACCCGGCTGTCCCATATCCGGTGCCGCACCCCCATCCGCAACTTTATGCTCCGCATCATCCTCCTGCTCCTGCTGCTTCTTCCTCCCCCCGCCAATCTTCCACCAACGCTTCTTCGCCCGCGGTTCACTCGGTTCAAATGCACCCTCAAACCACAGCGCAGGCACTAGCACTCGATACGGGTTTGTGATTCCCGCCGGGTCCCGCGGGTTGGTCTCACAGTTCAACGTGATATCAAGCCCTCCCTCCAAGTTAATGAAGTTTTGCAAAACGAAGGCTCCACCTTTCGCTTCACGTTTTATTTCTTTGGCGGATAGGTCGGTGCGACGACGGAGGAAATTGCTCCCCGGTCGTGGGTGCTGTGTTGTATCGTCGGTCTGTTGTTGGTTGCCCGCTGTCATGGGCCTTTGTGGTTGGGGCGGGAAATAGCTATCTCTTGCATGTGTTGCGGTAGAGGGGAGTCCATCGTAGCTCATGCGGCGCTTCTCGAATCCGCGCAACGAGAGGCTGCGAGACGGTGGGGGACCACCGCGTTGAGATAGTTTCCGAAGGAGAGCTGAAGGCCTTCCATCGCCTCTAGACAGGGATAGGGACCTCATCAACTTTCCAGGACGCCCCGCTGGTGGGGTGGGCGGTTCTGATTCCGTCGGTGTCTGAGGTGGAGTAGACCCTGAGAACATTATCAATTAGCGGTTTGGATCATAATAACTCTATACAGTTATTCTTGAAGCCTCACCAGGAGCATATTCTCGAATAGAACACCAGTTCCTTCTGGGAAGAAGGCGCTTGTTGTTTCGCGGTTTTCCATCAACGTCAAACGCGAATATTGTTCGCATGTCCTCGACCGTTTTCGTATCGAAAAAGTGGAGTTTGTTCCGTTTATTGAGAGCATCGGCCATCATCTCCGAGGCGGGCGCATTGACAATCGAGGAAGATATCACATTAGGCATGTATCTGTAGTCTTTATCTTTGGGGATCTGCAGCTTTGGGTTGGAGTAGAACTGTCCGATTGCCGCGACTTGAGCATCGCCTCTGTGATAAGAGTATTAGCCTGTGTATACAGACCAGATAGACATTAGGCACACATACCCGAGTATCGTGATTCGCACAGATTTCTCCGCAGCGAGTTCTTGGAGATCTTCGATCAGCCAGCTGCGCTCAAGCTTATGCGCTTTCGAAGTCCACTGGCTATCAATCGTTTCCGTATCTACATCGAACCTATCTCTTAAATTGCTAAATATTCCCACCCGCCCAAGCGCCTTTACAGGATAGCTCGCCCGACTGGACAAAACGTTCTCAAGCCACACCTAGCAAATGATGTTGTCAGTACTAATCAATCCGTATGAACTACGGTGATGATATTAGGAAAAGAGTCCAACAATACCAGGCGTGGATAGGCGATAGGCACGCTTAAAAGCACGATCAAGTGATTTGTTTCCCCCTTCATAATTTGGTCATGACAGCGAGTGAATATGAGATCAGCAGATTCATCGATGAGCACGTCGTCTCTCTGCAATAACCCATGTCAGTAATTTCTTTTTTTTTTTTTTTTTTGGAAGCCTACTACGCTATTTATTCCGGGAACTGACTTACCGTGCGCTCAGTTTGGCAATCAACTCCCAAAAACGCTACTCGCCTGCCCATATTCATAAAAACACTTCTGCTCCGCTGCCGGATATAAGGACCAGGATTGGCACCGAACAACCAGCTCGGTTCATCGAAATCCGTCTCCTCGGGCACACTCTGATGTTGGAAGAGCATATAGTATTTAAACGCCAACTCGCCCACTCCAGACATGACGGGTGATCTCATGAGCGTATCCGGAAAAGAGCCATAGCCAGGTATAATGTCATGGTCATTCCACATATTCACCATCGGAATTTGGGAATTGGCCATACTGAACAGCCCATGCGAGAACCATTTAAGATACTGCTGAAGATAGAAGTTCTCCATTTCGGATTTGATGTCAAGATTGAACGGATGATACCGCTCTTCATGTGGGACGCGCAGGCCCATCCAACAGCGGAAATGCTCTGTGTCAAACATAGCTGAGTCGTTGTATATCTGGTCGCCACCGCCTACCATAACATGGAACGGGAGCATTTGGTGTGTGTTCAGAACATCTCGCCAAAGGGGGTCAGGCCCGCTGAACTTGTCACGATCGGCCGATTCGCTGAACCCGTTGCCGCTGTGGAACATGATGTTCATTGACTGACCCTTGGCAGGGACCCAGAATCCAACCGCGGAGCCTTGGTTGATCCGATACGCAATCCTCTGTTGCCAATCGCCCAGTTCAATCTCGAGGCTGAATCGCCAGAACGTCACGTCCCTCGCAGGATCCGCGTAGAGGCGTGCCCCCTTAATTTCTCTGTATTTACCTACCGACTCCCCATCTTTCTCTTTGATTCGCGCGCTCGGGGGTTGCGAAACTTGACTGCTCGCGCTATAGTCGATAGGACTAGGCGATGCTTCGAAGAGCCCGTCGTCGTCTTCAATGAAGGAGAGGTCTTTGCCTTCTTCAAGATGGTCTACGGGCTTCACGTAGAGTAACTTGCCATTCCGCCCAAGCTTGGTGAGGCCGGCAATTGGATCCACATACTCTGGCGCAAGTTCGCCAGTCTCCCCGCTGATTTCAGTTGGCGGAGGTGGAAGCAAGCTCATTGGCTGAGAGAAAAACCGAAGTGTCGGGGGTTCCTTGTAGTCCGACGCAGAGTCCTTAGTGACTATCATAATACTCCCTCTCCATACCTCCTGTTCAACAGGCCCGTTGACTCCATCTTTTTGCTCCCATTTCATCCCAGTGTACCTGAGAAGTGGCCCACATTCTAGGTACAAGGGTGGATTAAATGGCGTGTTGTCTAGGAAATGAAAACAAAGCATGATTAGTACTCGCAGAGAGCAACACATAATAGCGCAGTATTCAAGGAAATAAATATTCGACTTACTTTTGAGTTTCGACTTCGACGGGTGCTGTTGTTGTTGACCAGCAGAAACCGAATTACCCCTTCTTTGCCTGCCCGACCCACCACCTTCCCACCAAGCCTTCTTGACATCGATTTCTCGAAGGTCAAAATCTGTTAAACGCAACCTCCCAACTTCTGCATTCTTCCACTCCGATACCGGCGGTGGTGTTGCAGGAGGTACAGCGAAAGAGACACTGTGCTGTTTTCCCTTGCCATTCCTGGTGGGCTGAGGGTGGTTTATGGACATAGAGGCTTGAGGGGGTGTCGTATTGCTCAGCCCAAGCCCCACGTTGGCAAGGGTGTTATTGTTACCAGCCTCTAGCCTATCGGGTTCTATCTTGCTGTTAGACGAAACGTTGCGACTGGTAGCCGGTCGGATATCTTGGGTGACTGGAGCTGATGATGATGATGATGCTATAGCTGGTGGGAATGCTCTCCTCTGCTCACGAGGGTCCACTAGTAATTGGGGATTGAGGTTCCGTGGTAGTGGCTTCTGCAACTTGCGGCTATTGCTGCGCTGCACGGTTCCGGAGGTTTGGGGTTGAGGTATGCCTGTCTGCTGGGAGAGGCGGGTTGCAGCCTCTTGATCATCAGGGATGCGATCGTATGGAACCTGGGTTTTCTGTAACGTAGCAGCATCGTTCATTCTTTGATCTGTGGTCCGTGTTGTTGTTGTTGTTGTATCACTAAGTTCCCAACCCCGCTGTCGCTCAGTATTTCGTGGAACCTCATACTGCTCGCTGAGAACCGGCTCTTGGATTGGTGGTGGCTGTTGTCGATTCTCGTGTAGCGGGTACTCTTCATACTCGAAGCCGCCACGGCCGTCCTTTGAGAAACGCTTAGCATCAGGCTTCGTGGAGTCGATAACAGCGCTATGTTGCAATCTATCACGCTGCTTGGCACTCAAACTCCGGACTAAGCCTGTTTCTTCCAGGTTTGAAGGGTCTGTGGTGCTTTTGGGTCTGCGAACTGTGCTTGCCTGTGAAGTTGGAGTTATATCGCGGCTGGTTTGGCGACTTCGACGACCGGCCTTTGCCTCCCTTAGAAGCATCTCAGCTTCCTCCACTCTAGCACGTTTCTCTTCTTTACTAAAATCTTTCAGCGTGAATTCTAGCTTTTGCAGTGGAGACTTCTCGGGAGCCCAGTCACGTCGCATATGTACATCCCTCCTTTGATTCAGCGAATTGCTTCTTGCACTTTGCGGCGATAGCGATGAATTGGATTGAGGCGGCGGGGCGGGATCTGGAAGGGGAGGATTTTTTGCCCGTTTATTATTCCTCGGCTTGCGAATGGTCACGTTTTGCAGGTCGATATGCGGAGATATCCTGCCTCCTTGGGATCCTGCTTCTTCATTCAGTTGTCGTTGGGCTTGTACCCAAGTAGCACTGTTTGCTGGAGACATGCGATCCAGTCCATCCAAAGCCCCCTCTATTTGTAATTCTTTGGCCCGCACTGCGAATGGCTTTGGCTCTTCCCCGAACCGACGCGACGGCCCAGCGTTGAAAGAGTTTCTAAAGGAAGAGGGGATGGGACGCGGAACCTCCGGGGCAGTGGGGAGGACGGGAGCATGATTGGTATAGCTGTACGAGGTAGCCCGTTTGGTAGGATATCGTTTGTCTGTGAATGGAGCATTGTTCTCCACGCCGTTGATCGGTTTCTGGTCGGAATAAGAAGCTTGTCTTCGGCCTGGCGCAGGCACTGACTGTCTACGGGATGATGAAATGGTCGCCATTTTCCCAGTCAAATCAATCTCAACCCCCCTGCCACAGCTTGCTTCAGCAACCCGAGCAGCCTCAGGCGCACCCAATTGGGGGGGGGGGTTTCTATAGACTAAGCCAGGACAAAAGAGTATCCAGAAATATCTCCCGTGAACCGTAGCTTATGAAGGCAAGCCGCAAACGCACATTTCTCGAGCGGATTCGAAGGCTCTTTTGCTTATGATGTCAGGACAATGCGCTTCGAGGGTATCTAGGGCGGCGAAGATCAACGACCAGGCATAAACCACACGCTTAGACGATGATAATAAATAGGATATAGTTCATCAGAGGTCGAATCCGCAGAACAAGGCCGTAGAAGGGAGTGTTAAAGCTGAGAAAGAAAAGAATAAAAAACGGCGGCGGAAGCCCAAGGTGGCTAAGCCCTATGACGGTGTTTGTTGGCCGTTAAATAGTCAATCAGAAATGACCCCAGCGCGGTGTTGGTCGCAGACGATTGGCGGGCAGCTTGAACCGCCAACAACGAGAACGAGATATTGGTTTATTTAAATACTGCACTGGAAAACCAACGTGATGAACCACGGAGAAATAAATGAGCATAATAACCCAGCTCAAGCAAGAAAGATGAAGGGAGAAAAAAAAAAGAAGAAGAAGAAGAAGAACCGTCAGTTAATTCTAAGGGGGAGGAATACAACGATCCACCCCCCCAGCCATCTTTGTTTCTTGTTGCGCAGCAGAAGTGGCTGGAGAGGAGACACCAATCGCGGGCGGGTATGGCGACACGACAATAATAAAAAAGGGCAGGATTATTATTATTATTATTAATATTGTTATTATTGTTATTAGACTATTCTGATGTTGCACAAGATGGATGGGCCTGGGGAGGTATGAATCGTGGAGGAGAAATGTACAGAAATATAAGTTACTCAATCCATAGCTCGCCGGAAAGTTGATGTTTTGGTTTTTGCTTGGTGCAAGATGGGAAGTTCTAGATTTAAAACTCAAAACTGTATTTTCATGAATTCATTCTTCAGGGTCCAGGTTTATTTTTACTCTTCAGACAAAAAGACAGGTTCTGGACGAAGCATAGATGTTGGGTTAGTCCAGGAGCACATACATAACGTCGGTCTATTCAATCAAATGACAGGCCGCTAGCTGTTTGTTCCTTGGATACTTTCATACGGAGTAGAGAGAGTACTCAGGTAGCAATTGGATATCCACTAGATATACAGGAACTTGATTTTCTCACAAAACTCAGATAGAAACTGGGGGACAGTCACGGATACGGGGCTTCATCGACTAGCACAGTTCCATTTACCTCTGCCGCATCCAATGCACACCATATGAGATATGTTCATATATACACACACACACATAGATCCATAGATCCATCGATACACCATCCTAAGTGTAAAGTCATGATGTAAGCCCCCAAGCACTGCTAACTAAGTTGTGGGTAAAACGATAGTCAGGAACTGAATGGGCAGTATCAGGTACCACCAGCACGATATATAATCCGTATATTCGCAGTGGTTGGCTGAAATCCTTCGTGTATACATACAGAACGTAGAAGAGCCTCAGCCTCGTTCATGTCGTATACTCACTCGAAACGTAGGCTGTGCCTACCATGAATCATTTGTTCGGGCTGACGGTCAAACGTCTCTGGTTACTGGCATAAAGCTGAATGGAAATCCAAACAAACTTTGAAGCGCTGACCGGTGCTCTCTTGCGAAGAATAACTCACCAGTTGGAAATCTTAATCTGAATGGACAATGATCAAAAAACTTTTGGCTGAGAGTTTCAAGATCACGTGATACAGCTTCGCCGCCGTCGGGGAGGAGAGTACAAGGACATGTACTATGTACAATAATACGAGAGTTGAGACACGATGTTTCTGAGGAGAGAAAAAAGTCACCTTGCTTCCATACCGAAATTAAGATTATTGAAAATGTAGAATAATATTTGATAATGCAGAAGAAAAACCTCGGTTACCAGGAACACACAGAATTCCGAGCAACAGCTGGGCATATTTATTATTGATGAGTTGAAATCCAGCAAGTACAAGTACAAGTACAAGTATTACACAAGCACAAGTGCTGGCCGCTGATCCATCCATCCCAGGCCCGTGTTGAGCTGCATCTTTTTGCTGCATGCTGGCATCTTCAACATCCCGCGCCGCCCCCTAACCATTAATATTTACATTTATTGTCTGCAGCCACCGACAAACTCATATTTTTTCGTTCATAACTATTTCTCTCCCTCGTTTGTTCCCAACTTCTCGTTTGCCCTACATTTTGTGAAACCCAGTTCTTCTGTTGTACTTGTACATTACATATTTACATCCATAAAACTCGTCCAGGCAGCTTGTCCCCTATCTCTGACATCTTATCTCCACCCAGCCGTTGCTGGTATTCAAGTCGGCTACTACCATAGAAAAGAAAAAAAAAAAAACACCC
>QGQJ01001565.1:0-11313 GCA_003206725.1 Blastomyces emzantsi
CCCCCCCCCTTACCGCACTATTGAAAAAGCAAGTCAGGGAGGGAGTTGAGTTGAGTAATGAGTAATAATAATAATCATAATGGAGCCAAAGGAATACAACAATAATTCTCCGGGAAAATGAAATGAGCGTTGGCAGGGTCCAATGATAGATAGTATGTAGGTCCAGTAGCTGTGAAAGAGTTTGGCCGGGCGCGCATCTGATATGATTATGATTATTATTATTATTATTATGATTATTCTTATTATTGGCAACAGAGCGGCCGGTGCTGCCGATATTCCCTACTATGTATGCAGGTACCCTCTCTTCCGCCGCGCCAACGATAATAGTAATAAATAATAATAATGGTACTCCGTAGTTTTAACGTCTCCGGTGCATGCCATGTGGCAAGTGGCAGCAGCAACAATTTTGACACTTGCAGAAAGCACGGAGCCAAACCAAATGGTGACGAAGAGTGCCCAGGGCAGGTATGGTATGGAAGTTATGATTTGTTGTTTGTTTCCAAGGTTCAACTTGGGCAGTCAGTCAGTCAGTCAGTCAGTCAGTCCCTGGTTTGGACCGAACCCTTTGTTCCAATGATTCAACGGAGAAGGATTCTCGAAGGAAGAATGATGCAGCGTGCAAACAAAGCCAACAACAAACACGCAGCCCCAGTCCCGGTCCAGTCCCAGCCCAGCCCTGCCCACGGGAAGATAAAACGGTGATTTCCAGGTAGGTAGGGGTTTAACTTATTTCAAGCATCCATGGATGACATGATCGGTTATTTCGCTTCGGTCAGGGCTTCTGCGAATCAGGACCTACCTAGGCCGAGGGGGCTGATTGATTCTGGGCAACCTGGCATGTACTCCGTAGTTATCTCTCTCTCTCTCTGTGAAAAACAACTTGGCCCTGATAGTTTTATGCAGCAGATATGGGCATAGCTACAGATAATACAGATAATGTACTCCGTACTATGTAGATAATATGGATAGAAGATAATAAATAACCCTCCACTCATAACTCCATAGTAGCCCTACGATGGGAGCCAGATGGAACCTTGGAAACAAAGCGGGATGAGTCAGCGGGTCAACCAACCCACGCAAGCGGCGACACTAGCCGGATTCGGGAATGTGGGTGGAGCCCTCTGGAGCGCTGGAGGGGCAGGGATGGGCGATGCACGGCCAATGATTGGCTGGCGGAGTGGAGCCTCAATTTCCACCGGCAACAGATTAATTTGGGAACAGTCACGGCCAGATCCTTAATGCCACAGAATTCGCTCACCGTCAGCCCAGGCGCTGGGCGGCTGGGGGAGACAAGCCAACACTGCCGTTGGTGAGATATGTGTGCGTGGCAGTATCCGCAGCCAGCTCAGCCCCTTGGCAGCCCAGCCAGGGTTGGGCAAGGGGGTGACCAGGAGGGTACATCAGTCGCCATATAAAGCACACGCAATAAACAGGTCACTGGCTGGTCACTGGCTGGTCGCTGGGCGGATTGCACCGCCCAAAACATCCCTCTCGCGGGCTGGTCTGGGCCTGGGCTAGTGTGTTTCTCGCTGCCCCAAACTGGCCCCGACTGGCCCCGACTGGCCCCAACTGGCTCCCCAACTGGCTCCCCAAGCCCGCTGCCGCCCGCGACAAGCCCCCCGGTTGTGTCTGTCCCATTTCCCATTTCCCATTTCCCATTTTCCTGCTCTGCGTCGTCTCTTCTCCTTCTCTTCTTCTCCTCCTCCTCCTATTCTTCCTATCTCAACCCCCCATCATCACCACCCTCTTCTTCTTCTCGACTTCTTTCTCCTTCATCCTCTTCGCCTTGCACTTGTCTTGCACGCACGCCTTCCCTAGGCCTGCACCGAACATATTGTCGTCCTGCAAAAGAAACGCTGCCTTCAGCTGTGACCGGTACCCGTTCTCTTGTCTCAACGCCTACCTTCCTACTACTTATAGTTACTACTACCACAATGACCGCCGCTGTTCTCCTCGACGTCTAATCCGTCCTTGTGCTGAAAAATATCCTCTCTCTGGCCCGGCTGCTGCATACTCACACTCGTTTTATTTTATATACTTTGACATCTCTGCTTCTCATCTTCACCCACCCACCCAGTCGCTCGTTTGTTTTGTTTGGGTTTCCTCCATCTCATTTTATCCTTGCCGCCGTTGATCGGCCGCCGGCCCTGCACCCACCTACCAACACAGCCAACCAACCAAAGAACCAAAGAACCAAAGAACCAAAGAACCAATCGACATTTACCAATGTCCTGCTGAGGAATTGACGATTACCTTAACTCCTGCTCTTGGTCTTGGTCTTGATCTTACAATTCTTCGTCGTTGCCTTTCAGCACTCCAAAAAAAAAAAAAAAAAAAGAAAAGAAAAACAAAAAACATACACATATCCCTCGCCATGGCTGCTCCTCAAACAGACCTCAGTAAGCAATCATTACTACGTTCAACTCCATATTGGTCTGTTTCCAGAAATCAGAAATTCTAATTTTATTGCTCTAGTATACGGTCGTTCTCTCAATACTCTCTTCCGTCGATGTGTCGTCAATTGCCCGGCGCAACCTCCGCCTTGCCCCGAGTGCGCAGAGGGAGAAACTTGTTCCTTGATAAGCCAATCCTGTAACGCGTGCCAGAAAACCATTTGCATCAGTCTGGGAGAGGTGGGTGGTGTGGATGCCCCTGAGGAGCCCGCTTCTTCGAATATTGGTGCCATCGTTGGTGGAGTTATTGGCGGTCTGGCTGTGATAGGCGTTATTGTTCTTGCCTATTTTTACTTCCGGAAGAAGCGGGCCAACCGCGCTGCTAACCAGCAGTGGGAGTCCGATTCATATGAGAAACAAGAATCATTGGCCGACAGCCGTACCACACGGCAATCCACCGTTGGCTCGATTGCGTCGACTGTACTCACCAGAGCATCGAATGTCATCCAGATCGCCTATATACCAGGTGTCACCAATCGCTCCCCACCAGACACCCCAGGTCTACTTGTCCCTCCAGTTCCTCCACTCCCCACGGCCAATGGGAGCACATACAGTCAGGATCAGCACTTTTTCATGCCTGGCGATATCCGCGATTCCGTGTGGTCTGAAATGACAGAGGATGATCGTAAGAGTATCAGTCCCAGTCTCGCTCGCAACAGCGTGGCTACCACCATCTACCGCCATGATGCCATCGTCAGTCCCGTCCCTGCTCAACAAGCCCTCCGCGCCAAAGCTGCAGTCGTCAGTGTCAAAACTGGCGGTCCCTCTCCCAACGAAAGCCCTCGTTCCTCGACTCCTATCGTCCCCCCTATTACTGCTTCTCAAATAGACAAGGCCAACGCCGTGGGCGCCAAAATGGAAAAGAAGAATGACAAGGCCGCCAACGAGAAGAAGTTTACCGGGTCTATCGTCGCCCGCTCCATGGTTGCCCGCCCTGTCAACCTCACCAAATCCCCTCGATCACCCCTGTCACCCAGATCGCCTCGGTCCAAAGCTAGCACCATTTCCGAAGCTGATGAATCGTCCAATCCTATGATCAGCGTCTCGCAAGCATCGTCCTTGAGAAATGAGCCCGCCAGGATCGCTGAGTTACCCGGGGACCTGTCCACATCCACAGCAATTCCTAACCCCTCTAGGGTCGCGGAATTACCAGGCGACCATCCTAATAAACGTCAGTCTCACCAGTCTGTCGCTGTCACTGTCATTGAGGATTCACCGTCCATCAAACAGAGCCCCTTTGACGATTCTCATGCTTCGCCGGACAAATCTAAGTCGCCCACCACTAAACCCGAAGAAAGCCAAACGTCTACCCCAGACGAAAACAATTCTAGTCAGGGTTCCAACCAGTTGCAAGAACCGCACAATAAACCGAATTCTGAAAACTCACTCCAGAGAAGTATGAGTCCCTTCGACGACAAAAATGAGGTTAAGCGCTGAACAATTGAAGGAGGAGAAAAAAAAAAAACAAATTCATCATAATGTTTTTGTTGTTTTCTGTGAGGATGATACTCAAAACTATTTGCATAAATACTTCTTTGCATGGACACACACACACACACTGCTCCTCGCACCACCCTGCGTTCTGGACTCAATTCATTTCGATAACATTTCAATGAAGATTCCGGGACGACTTACGACTGATGGGGCATAATGATCGCAGAAGCTTGGACTTGGGATATATATGGCGCATTACTGGGAAAACTCGATGGTTTGGGTTTTTGGATTATTTTTTTTTTATTTTTATTTTTGTACAAATGGCATTCTGTCTTTTATCCACTTTCTTTTCTTTTCTTTTCTTTTCTTTTTTTTTTCCCTGACGTTTCAACTTCCCTTCGCGTTTGTTCGACATTCCATGCACCTTTTTTCCTTACTTTTGGTCAGTTCTATACCTTTTACACTTTTCTGCTTAACGCACGCTTCGTCTATGCACAAACATTTTTCATTGGCTACTGCCATGTAAACCTTGCCGAGGACGAATCCTGTTCTCTGTCCTAATACTTGACTTCTATCCGTTTATTTTGGAAGGATTAGTTTTGGGATATTTCTGGCAACACAGCGGGAAATTTCTTCACTCGTCACTATTCAATTCATTGAGTGATGGATACTTTCCGTAAACTTCTCGATGTATTTTGGGTCCTGCCATAGCTAGGAGAGAAATATGATTCGTTTTTTGGACTATTTCTTGAACATTGTTTAATGCCAACTATCTAACGCATAAAACGGAAGGTTCATGTGCGAAAAGTCTGTCGTCAAAATCAACCACGTCGCCCTCAAGGCCAGGATCGCTCAACAAACCACTTGAGTTACCCACCCACCGCTCGGTGTCCCCCAAAGGTCAAAAAGTGCGAGTTTTCCCTGTTCCACCTGAAACAAAACGCGGCAAGACCTCCACCGCCCGCGTCGCCTCGCTGTCCGAGATTGCCCTTCCCCACCAATACCAAGATTGCTGCCTAAGTCTCCCAAGTTAACAACCTTGGCCAAGCCTCCAACCACATGATTTCGTGTCCCTCCCGCGTACCCGCTAGACCACATGCGGCGTAACGGGGCGAAGGATGCGGATTGTCGCGTCGCCTTCCCCGCGCGTGGCTGCCCGATTTGCAGGTTTTCTTGCTAGGTTTGTTGGTTGCTTTGGTGATGGTGCTGTGATAGCCTTTGCATGATGAGATTTTACTTTGTTTTATGACTCATTGTGCGCTACGGTGGTTGGGATTTGTGAGTTCTGATGTCCATCCCTGGCGTGGGTTTGGAGATGTCATTTGGGGCTGGGAAAGAAATCGGACGGAATGGCGGGCGACGAATACGAAGTTTTTGACAGTTTAGGGATAACCAAAGCTTGTAAAGACTTAATGGAGATGAGGTCGATGACAGGGTATAAAGGGGGCCTTGATTCCCCCCCTTCTGTCCTGAGGATCCCCATTCTCATTCCCCTCAGCATCTCTCAAATCAGAAGAACCCTTACAAATTGTCTTCCCCTTTCCACCTACTTCCAAATCCCAAGGCACACGGTACCTAACCCCAGCCCGCAATACAATACATCATGTCTGCCGAGTGGACTCCTCCCCCCTTCGGCGCCCCATGCTGGGTGAATATCCCCGTCATCGATGTTGCCCGTGGTAAGAAGTCCCCCGACCGACCTCCCAGCCGTCCAAAGGGCAACAAGACACTGACACTACCACCCAGCCAAATCATTCTATACCGCTGTTTTTAATTGGAACATCACCCCCCTCCCTGCCAACCTCAATGAGAAGGACATCGCAATATTCAGTTTCCCCAATGACTCCAAGTCCGGTAGCCTGTGCGGTAGCTTTGAGCGCGTCGATGCCGATGTGCATACCAAGGGCGACAATGCCTTTAAGATGTACTTTATGGTTGAGGATGATAAGAAGGCAGCTGAGGTATGTTATGTTGCCTTGTCTTGCCTTGGCGAATACCTGTGCACTCTTGTTGGCAAAAATGTCCTGACTAGCCTTTCAAATAGGCAATCATCGCGAATGGTGGGGCTGTGATTGGCGAACGCACCCCAGAGGGGGAGCATGGTTTTATCACCCAGTGCCGCGATACCGAGGGGAATGGGATTGGCATCTATCAAAGCACCTCGAAAGACTGCAGTCAGTAGACAGATAGGACCGAGTGACGCCTCAGGCGGGGTTCAACTTGGTGTATCTGTTTGCAGGGGATAGTTTCGGGTTGTGTTGGTTGAATGCGCTCTTGTCAAATTGTGTTTTGCTTTTTCCTTTTCCTTTTTCTTTTCGTTGGATTCTTTTCGCCAGCTCTCCGTCGCTCGTAAAGACCTAGGAGGCGGACGGAGGGGCAAAGTAATGAGTTGCATAGTTGCATAATTTTGAACGATAAGTAGTATGAAATAAGTTGAATTGGTTTATCTTGATTCAAGGTACTGTTTTTGAAGCGAATTCACAATAAATATTTACCGAAACGTGCAGTAACCGTAAGGAACATTAGAACGTCGTCTAGAGAGGTCTTTTTCGAGTATCTAGATGCCACCAACCGTGAAGCAAAACGCTTTTTCACCACAAAAAAGTGGTGAATTCCATGGAAACGAAGCAACCTGCACAATTTTAACCACAGAATATGCAACCATCATCTACGCTTTTTGAACGTCAAGTCTTTGGAGTTCCTTATCTCCTTGGCCGCATTGTTTTCGACGGCTTGCATTGCCCCCAACGTGCATCCAAAAAAAATTTGCAGTCAACCTCACCGACGTATTGATTAGATTTGCTCGCTGCTGGTTTATGGAAAATGACTCGAAACTAGCCTGGATAATCCCGGCCGGGAATTCCACCAGTGGCTGTGGTCCCTGGGAATCCGGCCTGATTGGTACCTATGGTGCCTTGAGAGTGCATTTGGACTTCAGGATGAGGATCCAGCTTCAGTCTTCAATTCTCAGCACTTTTCGCGCGGGGGTTGTCGCGGAGTATAAATTCGCAATTTCGCAGTAGTTATCGCCATGTTGATGATTTCATCATTCATCATTACCCCAATGGGATACAAATTGAAGACACATTCACTCCGATTCGGACTCCTCCGGTTGCATGATCTTCTCATCCAGCTCCTACGAGTCAAACGCGGAATATTTAGCAAGGAGGGAAACTTAAACAAACATAACAACGGGGCGTGGAAATGTAGGACACACGTTACTGAGGCGCGCTTTGAGGTGCTGCAACTGGCTTTCTTTAATCACCAGATGGCGCTCGTCGTCAAGGTCCTCGACGATGTAATCGTGCCGCTCCTGGTCATATTTGAGGATTATGGCTTTAACGGATGGGTCGCATTCTATTAAGACACCTATGGACAAAGAAAGATATTAGCTGAGATTTGAGATGTATTAATTAACAAGGAGTTTTTCATTTACTGTAGGCTTGAGCGTACACACCTTTTACGGCACGTGGCATGGTTTGATCTGACGGTTGTAGAGCAGAGATTGGATCCGGGGGAGACGGCGTATTTTGGATTTCTTTTGTTATAGGAGAAAAGCAGAGTCGTGAGGAGCTGGGTGGTTTCTGGTTGTAAATTGTTGCATTTATTCATTCCATTCAGAGAACGAAAAAGTTGCATAGGATGATAGGATGGATGGGAGAGGGCTCAAAGCTTGGCATCTGTCTAGATCACGTGATATCAATCTCATCGCCAAAAACTCCCTCCCTGGATTCGAAAGGCTGGCTGGCATTCTCCGTTAAAACAAGTACAAAAAACAGCAGTAAAACTTCTTTGTCGCCCGAGACGAACCCAGCAAGCCTATGCACAAGGCGCGAATTGGGTAACCAACTCACTACCAGTGAAGAAAAGGCCATCCTTCCTTTTGGCGTTGAATAGCCAAAATCAAAGTCAGCTGAAGTGGTTTTTGTGCAGTTTCACGTTTCACCAATGTACCACCAGCAGAGCAACAGGGGACACACGGCCAGATGCAGTGTTCCCCGAAACTGAGATTGCTCCATATATCGTCTCAACCACGCTCAATAATAGTAACTCCCGCTTTGCTAACACTCTACACATGCGAAGGAGCCAGCCAATTCATGAATTTGAACGGAGGAATATCGCTCCCTACCCGCGAAATGATCATCCACCAGCAGCAGCAGCAGCAGCAGCAGCAGCTGCCGACCAAGCGTGTTTCAAGGCCCGCCCCTCTTCCCACAATTTGGAATAGCAAACTTTAAAACCTTCGTCACCTTTGTTTCAAGTGGGGTGGCGCGCCCTGTCCCTGCCGTGCGTTCACGGCGGGGGATCTTGAGGTTATTGATATCACCATGGATAAAAAATCCGTTCGTTTGATGAGATAATTGCGTAACCTGTTCAAGTTGTATTATAACCATTGCCAGTAAGTGGTTGTCGGGCGATATCGTTTCTCTGAATCTAGTATTGGGGACGGAGGACAAAGCATACTATATATATCTTTTGTTCTAGACAGAGTAATTAGCGCGAGTTGATCGAATGATAGTTCCAAGATATATATGTATATCCATACGTTTTGTGAAACAGCCAAGTAGAAACCCTCCAAAAGTTCATTTATCATTACGATGGGCAATTACAACTACATCTACTCCGTACAGTTAATAAAAACACAATCTCACCTCTGAAACCACCACGCCGAGCAATGATGCAACGTCTGACCAGATGCTCGGCCACAGCCAGCCACACCAACCATCCACAGAAATACAGATTAGTTACAACAAAATGGCTTGGCACCAGCATCGGTCGGTTTGTCCACATTTCTCATACCAGGAGAGAACACGTTCTCGAGAGTCAATTCAAGTAGCGACATTCGATCTTTTCGTAGATAATATATCTCACCTATATACATTGTCACCAGGCGTGGCCTGGAGACGCGGGTGGTTAAGGATTTTGATGTTGTGGCATGGGATGTTGTGGCTTGCATTTGCTAAAGATTAACCCCGCTTTTTGTAAACTCAGCAGGTAGAGACACCAGTCACGAGAGCGTTTTATGTTTTATTCCGAAGTTACTTGGAAACGAAAGGCAGAGGTGGTATTTGGAAAAAAGATATGTTTTGATTAATTAAATATTTGCGATATGAATGTAAGTGTGTTGGCTCAATTTTTTTGTTCTTTTGGTGACATTATAACGGAAGTGGGTATCAAGAGAGAGAGAGAGAGAGAGAGAGAGAGAGAGAGTAGATGAGATCCAAGAGTTGGTAATTTAGTGAGGTAGGTAGGCAGGTAGGCAGGTAGGTAGGTAGGTAGGGTGGATGAAAGAGAGGGAGAGGGTGTCGGCGAGAGAAGATATAAATATGTCCCGAGAAGAGGAGGCGTTGAGGTGGGTAACGACGAGGGAGGGATTGAAGACAGCGATTTTAAGATACAAATATATGTTATCAAGAAGAGAGGGAGAAATAAAGAATACGAAGATCAGAAAGAAATCAATTAAGACGCTGATAAAATAGACAAGGACCCGCCGACAAAATGCAAGTATAAACCTTGGTCTGCATCTGCACCCTCTTGTACTTGATATATATCCTTCTAAAAACGTCTAAAAGTGAGGGGTATTGAGAGCCATCACCATCAACAGACCGGATGTCAACCCGGCGATCGGGAGAGTCATGAGCCATCCGCACACAATATAGCCAAGCTGTCTCCAGTTGACGGCGCCGAGATCATAATTCATCAGAGCGGTACCCATGGTGGCACCGGTGAGACACTGGGTGGTACTGACGGGAAGACCAAGCCGCGAGGCCATGAGAACAGTGACAGCGGCGCCAAGCTCCATGGAGAAACCACGAGTAGGGGACAGCTGGGTGATCTTGTTACCCAGGGCGCGGATGATGTGATAACCGAAGAACCAGAAACCGGCGCCGAGCAGGAAACCGGCGACAACTAGGATCCAGACGGGGGTGTTGGTTTCTTTCGAGACAATACCGGTGACGTAGGTGTCGTAGGCACCGACCCAGGGGCCGACCGCGTTGGCAACATCGTTGGAACCGTGAGCGATGGACATGACCATGGCACTGGCAACCTGGGCGTATGTCCAGAGATGCTCGACTCTGTTATCGTAGCGCTTGGCCCGGGCGTGGGTGGCAGCAAGGAGATCGGACGAGTGGGTTACACAGTCGCGGGAGACGCCTTGGAGGAAGAAATATTTGACCCAGGACCAGAGGCGTGTGGGGCTGTAGACGGGGAGATGTCTTGTTGGGGCGAGCCAGCGCTCTTCCGGTTCGAGGAATTGCTTGCTTTCGAGAGCGGCAGTGTTATGCTCAACGCCCTTCTCGATGGAGGACGGGTCGGGAGAGTCAGAGCCCTTGTCATTGGAGGCGGGCTTGATGGCATCTGGGTCGGAACCGTCGTTGTTATTGTTGGCAGAAGGAGTAACGGTGTGGGCGCTCTTGTAATAGTCAATGACGACCTCACCACCGGCCGCGCCAGGGAAATAGAGCCAAGGATCATCGCGCCAGAGGGTTGGGCCCAGCGGAATATGGTAGAACTTGACGCGGGAATCTCCAACAATAAGACGGCGGTGGAAGTAGGGCAAGAAGAAACCGTAGGCGATAGCCAGGCAACCGAAGAAGACACCGAGGACAATGCCGCACATCCTGCCTACACCAAACTCTTCATAAGACTTGCCGCCCGGCAGTTCGACGATGATGAACAGAGCAAGGATGGCTGCAGTGATGGCGAGATAGTAGGGAATCATACGCATGGCCCACTTCAATGGGTCACGGCGTTCGAGGACAGAGTACTTGATGGTGCCGAAGATGATGGCAGAGAAGGCGGCGGCAATGGCGGGAGCAATCGCCCAAGAGGCAGCGATCTGAGAAACACTGCCGCTGTCCCAGGCCCATTTGACGCCGGCCTGGGAAGCGATACCAACGCCGACCAGGGCACCGACAACGGTCTGGGTGGTTGAGACGGGGAAACCGAGTTTAGTCGCGACTAGCAACCAGGTGGCAGAGCCAACTTCAGCGCAGCCCATGGCAAGCATCATGGTGCCGGGCTGAGGCTTGAACCGGTTGATATCGATGATACCGCTTTTGATGGTTTTGGTGACCCGGGAACCCAGGGCCACGGCACCGACGAACTCGGTGATCATGGAGAGGAAACCGACCTGGGGCATGGTGAGGGTTCTCGCGGCGACGGAGGTCGCGTAGGAATTGGCAACATCGTTGGCACCGTTACCAAAGGAGGAGCCACAGAAAGCGATGGAGATGATCGCGAGGATCCAGTCATACTGAGTGAGGACGGCCATTGCTAGAATTGGCCGAGGGAGCAAGTCCTCGTTTTTTTCTCTACTCGGATAAAGTATAACCCAGAGGAAAGGGAGATAGATAAAAGAGCACGGCCCTGCTTGGCGGGATTGGCCCTAGCTAGACGAAGCGAGGGGTGAGGGGAGGGGAGG
>QGQJ01001566.1:0-10178 GCA_003206725.1 Blastomyces emzantsi
GGCGCGCCCGCGCCGGGCCGCCTCGCTCTGGACCGTGGCCGACATCACCGCCGAGCGCGAGCGCCAGGAGAACGTCTTCCAGGAACTCCAGCACGCGATCGACTATCTCGACCACGCCCCGGCGGGGTTCCTGTCGATCGATCCGGCCGGCGCGATCGTCTACATGAACGCGACGCTGGCGGCCTGGCTCGGCTACGACTTGGCGAGCGTCGGCCCCGGCGGCCCGCACCTCACCGAGATCGCCCCGGAGGCCGACGTCCTGGTCCGCACCGCCGGCCTGCCCGGCGAGGTCCGCACCGACCGGTTCGACCTCGACCTGCGCCGCCGCAACGGCCACACCCTGCCGGTGCGGCTCTACCACCGGGTGGCCTTCGGCAAGGACGGCAAGCCCGGCTCCTCGCGGACCTTCGTCATCAACCGCTCGGCCGGGGCCGAGACCGACGAGCCGCAGCGCGCCGCCGAGGTGCGGCTCGCCCGCTTCCTCAACAATTCGCCGATCGCCATCGCGACCCTCGACCGGTCCGGCCGGATCGCCCGGGCCAACACCTCGTTCACCCGGTTGTTCGGCACGGTGCCGCGCCAGGCCGACGAGGGCGGCCCCGAGGGGGAGGGCAATCAGGGCGCCGAGCCCAACGTCGCCGACTCGGTGGTCGACCGCGCCTCCCTGGAGGCCGGCCTCGCCCGGGCCGCCAGCGGCCTGTCCGACCCGGAGCCGATCGAGGTCCAGCTCAGCGGTCCGGGCGGGCGCTCGGCGCGGCTCTGGCTCAGCCCGGCCGACAGCAGCGATGCCACCCATCAGGCCGACGAGGCCGAGCGCGTGATCCTGTACGCCCTCGACACCACGGCGCAGCGCCAGCTGGAGCAGCAGGTCGCCCAGGCGCAGAAGATGAACGCGGTCGGCCAGCTCGCCGGCGGCATCGCGCACGACTNNCCGGCCGACCGATCCGGCCTTCCAGGACATCATGCAGATCAAGCAGAATGCCAACCGGGCAGCGGGCCTCGTCCGCCAGCTCCTGGCGTTCTCCCGCCGCCAGACCCTGCGCCCGGAGGTGATGAATGTCGGGGAGGGGCTCTCGGAGCTGACCCTGCTGCTCAAGCGGCTGCTGGGCGAGCGCGTCGCCCTGGAGCTGAAGCACGGCCGCGACGTGTGGCCGGTGAAGGCCGACGTCAACCAGTTCGAGCAGGTGATCGTGAACCTCGCGGTCAATGCCCGCGACGCGATGCCGGACGGCGGCAAGCTGATGATCCGCACCGAGAACGTGACCGATCCGGGCCCGGCCGCGACCGTGGACGGGCGGGGCGGGGCGCCCGCGGGCGACCACGTGCTGATCGAGGTGCGCGATACCGGCCAGGGCATCCCGCCCGAGCTGATGGAGAAGATCTTCGAGCCGTTCTTCACCACCAAGGGCACCGGCCTCGGCCTCTCGACGGTGTTCGGCATCGTCAAGCAATCCGGCGGCACCATCGACGTGCAGTCGAAGATCGGGGAGGGGACCGCCTTCCGCATCTACCTGCCGCGGCACGTGCCCGTGGCGGAGCCCGAGGAGGCCGTGCCCGCGATCCCGGCCCTGCCGCGGGCCGACATGCCGACGCCGGGCCAGGCGCCGGCCAAGCCCACCGGAACCGGCAAGGCCGCCGAGCGGCCCGCCACGACGAAGACCCCGGAGAAGCCGGCCCCGCGCAAGCCCGCGGCCGACCATACCGGGCAGGGGACGATCCTGCTGGTCGAGGACGAGGATCCCGTCCGGGCGGTCAACAGCCGGGCGCTCTCGGCCCGGGGCTACACGGTGCTGGAAGCGGCCTCCGGCCTGGAGGCCCTGGCGATCGTGCGCGAGGGCAGCCAGCCGATCGACCTCGTCGTCTCCGACGTCGTGATGCCGGAGATGGACGGCCCGACCCTCTTGCGCGAGGTGCGCAAGCACCAGCCGGACCTGAAGGTGATCTTCGTCTCCGGCTACGCCGAGGACGCGTTCCGCAAGAACCTGCCCGAGGGCGAGGCCTTCAACTTCCTGCCCAAGCCCTTCAGCCTCAAGCAGCTGGTCGAGACCGTGAAGAAGACCATGGCTGCCGACTGACACGGTATCGGCGACGACCCGGTGGAGAACCCGCGCGCCGCCCCCTCGGGGCGGCGTTCTCGTATCCCGCACCCTTGCCGAAATAGAACAAAACAGGTACATAGACGCGGTGTTGCCGCGCGTTGTGAATGGCGCGCAACCCCTTCATAAGGAGCCCGCCAGATGGCCCAGCCTGCATTGAAAGTGGTCGACATGCCCCCGGTGGACAAGGACAAGTCCAAGGCGATCGACGCCGCCCTGTCCCAGATCGAGCGCGCCTTCGGCAAGGGCTCGATCATGCGTCTGGGCAAGAACGACAAGGTGCAGGAGGTCGAGACGATCTCCACCGGCTCGCTCGGCCTCGACATCGCCCTCGGCGTCGGCGGCCTGCCCCGCGGCCGGGTCGTGGAGATCTACGGCCCCGAATCCTCCGGCAAGACGACGCTGGCGCTGCACACCATCGCCGAGGCCCAGAAGAAGGGCGGCGTCTGCGCCTTCGTGGATGCCGAGCACGCGCTCGATCCGGTCTATGCCCGCAAGCTCGGCGTCAATCTCGACGACCTGCTGATCTCGCAGCCCGATACCGGNNGAGATCACTGACACGCTGGTGCGCTCCGGCGCCATCGATGTGCTGGTGGTGGATTCGGTCGCCGCGCTGACCCCACGGGCCGAGATCGAGGGCGAGATGGGCGAGAGCCAGCCCGGCCTCCAGGCCCGCCTGATGAGCCAAGCCCTGCGCAAGCTGACCGGTTCGATCTCGCGCTCGAACTGCATGGTGATCTTCATCAACCAGATCCGGATGAAGATCGGCGTGATGTACGGCAGCCCGGAGACCACCACGGGCGGCAACGCGCTGAAGTTCTACGCCTCGGTGCGCCTCGACATCCGCCGCATCTCGACCCTGAAGGACCGGGATGAGGCGATCGGCAACCAGGTTCGCGTCAAGGTCGTGAAGAACAAGGTCGCGCCGCCGTTCAAGCAGGTCGAGTTCGACATCATGTTCGGCGAGGGCGTGTCGAAGGTGGGCGAGCTGATCGATCTCGGCGTGAAGGCCGGCATCGTCGAGAAGTCCGGCGCCTGGTTCTCCTACAACAGCCAGCGCCTCGGCCAGGGCCGCGAGAACTCGAAGGGCTTCCTGCGGGACAACCCCGAGATTGCCGGCAAGATCGAAGCCTCGATCCGCCAGAATTCCGGCCTCGTGGCCGAGAAGATCCTGGAGAACGCCAAGCCGACCGACGACGAGCTTGACGAGGGCGAGGCCTAAGAGCTTCGGCGCATCGCGGGTCTCCAGAGGTTTCAAGGCCCTTCGGCAGGGTTCGGGACAGGTCCTGACACGGTGGGGAAACCCAGCAGCAGGACCCTGCCTCGAACCCGCAAGAGATCACCCACCTTTTGAAGTTACGGCCGTCTCGGGTCTGAATCCAACCCGAAGCGTTCGCTTCACGACCGACCTCAGAAACGACAACGCCCGGCACGAATCCGGCCCCGTCAGGGTCCGAACTTCGTCCGGGCGTTCGTCGTTCTGGAGGTCGCTGAGATCGGGAAGGCACCATCAACGGTGCATCAGCCCAAGCTGCAGACTTCCAGCCACGTTGACGCGGACACGGAAACCCGCAGCCGCCGTTTCCCTTGTATCAGGCGGCTTCGCCGGTCTCGGCGACCGCGGCAGCCTGGTCCTCGACCAGCTTCCAGGTCTTGGTCTTCGAGAAGGGACGGCACTCCTCGATGAACACCGTCTGCCCGACCTTGGCGACATTCGCCTCGTCATGAGCATGGTAGTTCTTCGAGCGACGCACGGTCTTCTTCATCACCGGATGGGTGAAGCGGCGCTCCACCTTCACCACGATGGTCTTCTCGCCCTTGTCGCTGACGACGGTGCCCTGCAGGACGCGCTTCGGCATGGTGTTCTCCTAAGCCCTTCGTCAGCTCTTGGACGCCTGCAGCGTCTTCGAACGCTGCAGGGTGCGGACGCGGGCGATGTCGCGGCGGACCTCACGGACGCGGGCGACGTTCTCGAGCTGGCCGGTGGCCCCCTGGAAGCGCAGGTTGAACTGCTCCTTCTTGAGGTTCAGCAACTCGTCACTGAGCTGATCCGGCGACAACGCCTTCAGATCAGACACTCTCTGGGTCGACTTCACGATAGCCTCCGTTCAGTCGGCGATGCGTTGGACGACCCGCGTGCGGATCGGGAGCTTGGCGGCGCCGAGGCGCAGGGCCTCCTTGGCGATGTCTTCGGCAACGCCGTCGACCTCGAACATGATCCGGCCGGGATGGACGCGAGCGGCCCAGTAATCCGGGGCGCCCTTACCGGAGCCCATGCGGACTTCGGTCGGCTTCGAGGAGACCGGAACGTCCGGGAACACCCGGATCCAGACGCGGCCCTGGCGCTTCATCTCGCGGGTGATCGCGCGGCGGGCCGCCTCGATCTGCCGGGCGGTGACGCGCTCGGGCTCCACCGCCTTCAGGCCGAACTGGCCGAAGTTCAGCTCGAAGCCGCCCTTGGCCGCACCGTGGATGCGGCCCTTGAACTGCTTACGGAAGCGAGTCTTTTTCGGTTGCAGCATGGCTTCCTACCTTACGCGTGCTCGCGCTCGCGGCGTCCGCGCTCGCGGCCGCCCTCGCCATCGCGCTCACGGCGTCCGCCGGAGCGGCCGCCCTCTTCCTGGGCCTTCTTGTCCTGGGCCATCGGGTCGTGCTCAAGGATCTCGCCCTTGAACACCCACACCTTGATGCCGCAGGTGCCGTAGGTCGTGAACGCCGTGGCGGTGCCGTAATCCACGTCCGCACGCAGCGTGTGCAGCGGGACCCGGCCCTCACGATACCATTCCTGACGGGCGATCTCGGCGCCGCCGAGACGGCCCGAACAGTTGATGCGGATGCCCTCGGCGCCGAGACGCATCGCCGACTGAACGGCGCGCTTCATGGCGCGACGGAAGGCGACGCGACGCTCGAGCTGCTGCGCGATCGAGTCGGCCACCAGGGTGGCGTCGATCTCGGGCTTGCGCACCTCGACGATGTTGATCGTCACGTCGGCCTTGGTCATCGTGCCGACGAGCTTGCGCAGCTTCTCGATATCCGCGCCCTTCTTGCCGATCACCACGCCCGGACGACCCGAGTGGATGGTGACGCGGCACTTCCGGTGCGGACGCTCGATGACGATCTTCGAGACGGCGGCCTGCTTCAGCTGCTTCATGAGGGCGGCGCGGATCGCGACGTCCTCATGCATCAGCTTGGCGTACTCGCCCTTGCCGGCGAACCAGCGGGAGTCCCAGGTCCGGTTGATACCGAGACGGAGACCGATCGGATTGACTTTCTGGCCCATGAGATCCTCCTTAAGCCGCTTCGGCCTGGCGGACTTCACGAACCACGATGGTGAGGTTCGAGAAGGGCTTCAGGATACGGGCGCCGCGACCGCGGGCGCGGGCGTGGAAGCGCTTGAGCACGAGGGCCTTGCCCACGAACGCCTGGGAGACGACGAGATCGTCGACGTCCAGGTCGTGGTTGTTCTCGGCATTGGCGATCGCGCTCTCGAGGCACTTCTTGACCTCAGTCGAGATGCGCTTGCGCGAGAACTCCAGGTCGGCCAACGCGGTGTCGACCTTCTTGCCGCGGATCATCTGCGCCACGAGGTTCAGCTTCTGCGGGCTCACGCGCAGCATGCGCGCGACCGCCTTGGCCTCGTTCTCGGGGAGCGCGCGGGGGGTGGCTTGCTTGCCCATCTCAGCGCCTCTTCGCCTTCTTATCGGCCGCGTGCCCGTGGAAGGTGCGGGTCGGCGAGAACTCGCCGAACTTGTGCCCCACCATCTCCTCGGAGACGTAGACCGGGATGTGCTTCTGCCCGTTGTGCACACCGAAGGTGAGCCCGACGAACTGCGGGAGAATCGTGGAGCGGCGGCTCCAGATCTTGATGACCTCTGAGCGCGAGGAGCCCCGCGCCGCTTCGGCCTTCTTGAAGAGGTAGCCGTCGACGAACGGCCCCTTCCAGAGAGAGCGTGCCATAGCGATTACTTCTTGCGGTTGTGGCGGCTGGACAGGATGAACACGTCGGTCCGCTTGTTGGACCGGGTCTTCTTCCCCTTGGTGGGCACGCCCCACGGCGTGACCGGGTTGCGGCCGCCCGAGGTACGGCCCTCGCCGCCGCCGTGCGGGTGATCCACCGGGTTCATGGCCACGCCGCGGTTGTGCGGGCGCTTGCCAAGCCACCGGTTGCGCCCGGCCTTGCCGAGCGAGATGTTCATGTGGTCCGGGTTCGAGACCGCGCCGACGGTCGCGAAGCACTGGCCGTGCCCGACGATCTGGGCGTAGTTCCCGGCCGAGCGGGCGATCGCGCCGCCCTTGCCGATCTTCAGCTCGACGTTGTGGACGATCGTACCCACCGGCATCGAGCCGACCGGACCGGCATTGCCCGGCTTGATGTCGACGTTGTCGCCGGTCACGACCTTGTCGCCCGGCTGCAGGCGCTGCGGAGCGAGGATGTAGCTCTGCTTCCCATCGGGGAAGTTGATCAGGGCGATGAACGCGGTGCGGTTCGGATCGTACTCGATCCGCTCGACCGTCGCGGCGACACCCGGCTGCTCGCGGCGCTTGAAGTCCACGTTGCGCAGGACACGCTTGTGGCCGCCGCCGCGGAAGCGGACAGTGATGCGACCCAGGTTGTTACGGCCGCCGGAGGAGCTCTTGCCCTCCGTCAGCGCCTTCACCGGCTTGCCCTTGTAGAGCTCACGGCGGTCGACGAGCACGAGCTGGCGCAGGCTCGGCGTGACCGGTTTGAATGTCTTCAAGGCCATCGGCTTGGATCCCTAAAACCCGTCCTCAGAGCCCGGTCGTGACGTCGATCGTGTGGCCCTCGGCCAGGGTCACGATCGCCTTCTTCACGTCGGAGCGCTGTCCGCGGAGACCGCGGAAAATCTTCTTCTTGCCCTTGGTCACGAGGGTGTTCACCGCCGTGACCTTCACGTCGAACAGCTTCTCGACCGCCTCCTTGATCTGAGGCTTGGTCGCCTTGGGGCCGACCCGGAAGACGACCTTGTTCTGCTCGGTCAGGTTCGTCGCCTTCTCGGTGATGACCGGGGAGACGATGATGTCGTAGTGGCGCGGATCGGCACTCATTTGAAACGCTCCTCCAGCGCGTCGACGGCGGCCTTGGTCAGGACGAGCGTGTTACGGCGCAGGATGTCGTAGACGTTGATGCCCTGCACGGGAAGCACGTCGATCTGCGGGATGGCACGCGCGGCGCGGCCGAAATTCACGTCGACCTCGGCACCACCGATGATCAGCGCGTTGGAGAGGCCCATCTTGCCGAAGCGCTCGATGAGACCCTTGGTCTTGTGATCCTCGATCTTGATGTCGTCGACGACGATCAGGGTCGAGGCCTTGGCCTTGGCCGAAAGGGCGTGACGCAGGGCCAGCGCACGGACCTTCTTCGGAAGGTCGTGGCTGTGGTCGCGCACGACCGGCCCGAAGGCGCGTCCGCCGCCGCGGAACTGCGGGGCCGAGGCTGCGCCGTGACGCGCGTTGCCGGTGCCCTTCTGCTTGTACAGCTTCTTGCGGGTCCGGTTCACGTCCGAGCGATTCTGCACGGCGTGGGTGCCGGCGCGCCGCTTGGCGAGCTGCCAGCGGACCATGCGCTGCAGGAGATCGGCCCGCGGCTCGAGGCCGAAGATCGTCTCGTTCAGCTCGACCGAGCCGGCGCCGGCGCCGTCGAGGGTGGTGACATCGAGCTTCATCACACGGTCTCCTCAGACGCGGCGGCTTCGGGGGCCGAGGTCGAAGCGCCGTTCTCACGGAACTTGCCCGGCAGCGGAACGTCGGCGGGGAGCTTGCGCTTCACCGCATCGCGGATCTGGATCCAGCCGCCGGCGACGCCCGGAACCGCGCCCTCGACCAGGATCAGGCCGCGCTCGGGATCGGTGCGCACGACGCGCAGGTTCTGGGTGGTGACCCGCTCGACACCGAGGTGACCCGGCATCTTCTTGTTCTTGAAGGTCTTGCCCGGGTCCTGACGGCCGCCGGTCGAACCGATCGAACGGTGCGAGATCGACACGCCGTGGGTGGCGCGCAGACCGCCGAAGTTCCAGCGCTTGATACCGCCGGCGAAGCCCTTACCCGTGGTCGTGCCCGTCACGTCGACGAACTGGCCCGGGATGAAGTGGTCCGCGGTGATCTCGGCGCCGACCGGGATCAGCGCGTTCTCGGACACGCGGAACTCGGCGAGCTTCTTCTTCGGCTCGACCTTGGCGATCGCGAAGCGGCCGCGCTCCGCAGCCGACACGTTCTTCACCTTGGCCTTGCCGACGCCGACCTGGAGGGCGACGTAGCCATTCTTCTCAACCGTGCGGTGGGCCACCACCTGGCACTGATCGATCTTAAGCACTGTGACGGGGACATGCTCCCCCGCGTCTGTGAAGACGCGGGTCATGCCGACCTTCTGTGCGATGACGCCTGAGCGCATAGGTCTCTCCCTCGCGCGATGAAACGGTAAGCCCTAAGTCCCGGCGGGACTCAGAGCTTGATCTCCACGTCCACGCCGGCGGCGAGGTCGAGCTTCATCAGCGCGTCCACGGTCTGCGGCGTCGGATCGACGATATCGAGCACTCGCTTATGCGTGCGCATCTCGAACTGCTCGCGCGACTTCTTGTCGATGTGCGGCGAGCGGTTCACGGTGAACTTCGCGATATGCGTCGGCAGCGGGATCGGACCCCGGATGGTCGCGCCGGTGCGCTTGGCCGTGGAGACGATCTCCTTGGTCGACGCATCGAGGATGCGGTGATCGAACGCCTTGAGGCGGATGCGGATGTTCTGACCGTTCATAATCCTGAAACCTTGAGAGGGACGGCGGGGAGTGCGAGGACAGGTCCCCGCCGCGCCCTGCTAAGGATGCTGTCCTGGCTTAGTCGTTGATGGCGGCGACGACGGGTCGGGCCGGGCGGGATCTCAGTCGTTGATGGCGGCGACGACGCCGGCGCCGACGGTGCGGCCGCCTTCACGGATGGCGAAGCGCAGCTTCTCCTCCATGGCCACCGGCACGATCAGCGTGACGTCCATGGTCACGTTGTCGCCCGGCATCACCATCTCGGTGCCTTCCGGCAGCTCGCACACCCCGGTCACGTCCGTGGTCCGGAAGTAGAATTGCGGCCGGTAGTTGGTGAAGAACGGCGTGTGGCGACCGCCCTCCTCCTTGGTCAGGATGTAGGCCTCGGCCTTGAACTTGGTGTGCGGCTTCACCGAACCCGGCTTGCACACGACCTGGCCGCGCTCCACGTCCTCGCGCTTGGTGCCGCGCAGCAGCACGCCGACGTTGTCGCCCGCCTGCCCCTGGTCGAGCAGCTTGCGGAACATCTCCACGCCCGTGACCGTCGTGGTCGTGGTCGCCCGGATGCCGACGATCTCCACCGTCTCGCCGACCTTGACGATGCCGCGCTCGACGCGACCCGTCACCACCGTGCCGCGGCCCGAGATCGAGAACACGTCCTCGATCGGCATCAGGAACGGCAGGTCGATCGGACGCTCCGGCTGCGGGATGTAGGCGTCCACCGTCTCCATCAGCTTCAGGACCGCGTCCTTGCCGATCTTGGGCTCCTTGTCCTCGAGCGCCATCAGCGCCGAGCCCTTGGTGATCGGGATGTCGTCGCCCGGGAAGTCGTACTTCGACAGAAGCTCGCGCACCTCCAGCTCGACCAGCTCCAAGAGCTCCTCGTCGTCGACCATGTCGACCTTGTTCAGGAACACCACCAGCGCCGGAACGCCGACCTGGCGGGCCAGCAGGATGTGCTCGCGGGTCTGCGGCATCGGGCCGTCGGCCGCCGACACCACCAGGATCGCGCCGTCCATCTGGGCGGCACCCGTGATCATGTTCTTCACGTAGTCGGCGTGGCCGGGGCAGTCGACGTGGGCGTAGTGCCGGTTCTGCGTCTCGTACTCCACGTGCGCCGTCGAGATCGTGATCCCGCGCGCCTTCTCCTCAGGCGCCTTGTCGATCTGGTCGTAGGCCGTGAACGTCGCCCCGCCCGTCTCCGCCAAAACCTTCGTGATCGCCGCCGTCAACGACGTCTTGCCGTGGTCGACGTGGCCAATCGTGCCAATGTTGCAGTGCGGCTTGGTGCGGGAGAACTTTTCCTTGCCCAT
>QGQJ01001568.1:0-13454 GCA_003206725.1 Blastomyces emzantsi
AATGTAAATAGATTCGCCAGGTCCACATGTCAGAAAAAGGCAACTGAAGCATCGGTAATAAATCGAAAGCGTATATAATCGCGCATTGGGGGGTACTTTCAAAACACATATAAGGCGGAAAAGACGAAAGAAATAAGAAAACACCCACAAACGAACAGAAAATTCACCCAACCCCACCAGCAACATTAAATCTTCAGAAACTGGATCCCGATGTATAAATGTAAGGTGTGTGTGTATGTATGCATGTATGCAATGCAAAGCAAGGCGCCCATAAGTGAATGGAAATGAACCCCCGCTTTCCCGGCGTTTTTCGATTCCTTTTTTCCTATTTCCCTTTTTCTTCTCTTCTCTTTTATTATTTCCCCGCATCCGAAAAATACAATAAATGAAAAAGCCCAGCCTTATTCTTCTTGGAATAAGTAGTATATCAAATCGTGTTGTTTTTATATGAATCCCAAACTGTGTCCATTGGTGATGTGATGAATAAGACCGAACCCTGTACCGCTGACATGACAAACGCGAAACTTTCGTGATCGTTAATCCGGAAGGCGGGGAAAAAAAGAAAAAGGGTTTTTTTTTTTAAAAAAAAAATGATATAGCATTCGAAATCGAGTATTTCTGGTAGTTTTTTCAGAGTGAAAAGGAATTTTTATCGGATGCTGGATAGTAAAATGACCCCGCAGCAGCAGATAGGCGGCGGATATGTGTGAAGCGCCAAAACTGCCCGTGTAAATGCTGGCGGGGATGCGTTCACACGCCAATGTGTGATGAGATGCAGAATTGTCCCGAGGGACGACACGGATAGTTTCATTAGCCGGGATCAATCCGCGTAGAAGGCTTAGTCGGGAAGTCAGAGTCGATATGCGAGTAGCAGGCATGTGCATGTTCCTGATGCTCTTCTCCTAATTATCCAGCAAGGACTGAGTTCCTCGCCCTATCTCTCATCCGGAGCCCTTGAGCTTCGAGCGACCGAGCCATTAACTTTGTAACTATATAACGCAGAAAATAAATTGGTCAGTCAAAAAGGAATTCAAGGACATCGCATACGAAGCTTGGTGGTTATTCTCTCACCTGGCCAAACAGCAGCCCTATCCAGAAGATAAGCCGTCGAGAACAAGATCTTTGTACCGAAACCGCCATCAACCAAACTGGGCAAACAATTCGATGGTTCATTTCCAGAATTACCGGGATGATGCGAAGCATCTTTCATTTTCACTTCGATATTGTTGAGTATTTCTTGTATCTTTTGAATAAGCTTGTAATCCTCGTCCTCCAAGAGCATTATTCCAGGAACCTGGGTCAAATCCATCGCATCCTGTCCCAAAATCCCTAGATATGGACCAATTCGTTCTTGAATTGTGGTTACCCATTCAGCCAAAACTTGGGCACAGTCAAACGCACACATTGCGCTTTGGATAGGAAGCTCTCGCGAGGTGAACTCAGCGTAGGTATTTCCTAGCTTATCAGACATGGATATCGAGTCTGCAGCGTAAAAGGCTGCCTTTCGAAGATGACGTTCACGTCTTGATGCTGCCATTTGCTGCTGCGAAATATTGTTCTGCATGTTGCGTTCTTGATTCGCGTTACTAGTGAGCGTTAAGTCTGCCACGCCGTATTCAGCCATGGAAGCTCGCCCGCCGCCGCCTTGGTTTGCTCCCTCAAGTTGGTCCGGGGAGGGATAGTCAGCTCTAGGGTCGTCTGCATGTTGAATAATTTCCGCTCCTCTTGCCAGTTCGTCCGCCATGCCGTTCCAATCTCTTTGCCAGAATGCTTCCTTGGATCGACCCAAGTTAACGAATAATCTAACATACGCAAGATCCAAAAGAGGTATGCTATCCGCTGACAGAGGTCCCAACCCATACGGGTTTGGCCGCTCAAGACTATGTCTAGGGTTGGCACTCCATGCCGACTGCCAAGCCCGAAGAGCAGGTTCAATGTGTGCATGCATTGCTTCCGTCTCCTGTGGTGTCCAAGGGCGGCCAATGTGTCGCTGTCGAGTTTCCCAGATATAATTATGCAAGGCGTGTATCAGTACCAAACAACCAAACGTACTCGGTTTCAGATCACTTTGAGGAAGATCTTCGCTGGGCGCGCCGGCGCCAGCGCCAAAATGCGATTGTGGTGGGGAGCCCGATTGCCGTCGGTGGCTGGCTGTAAGGAGTGTTGTCAGGGCCACGGAGAACGGTATTCCCCTATGATGCGCTGTAGTGCCACCCAATGATGTCCAGGCCTGAGAGGATTCCGCTGCCCAAAGTTGTTCGTCGCATGGCAGATCGAGCCGAATTTCCGAATTCATCAGCGCTGGAGCATGGTTGTAAGCAGAAACCAAAAGGCTGGACAAAGTAAAAATAGCATAAAGCGTTCTTTTTCGCTCCTCTACTATTTTCCACCGCATCCATTCTCTATGGTCATGCCACGCTTGAGAATTTATGCCATCCATATGCATATCATTCCCTCCAGTGGGATATCCAAGTTGGTCAGGAGGGAGGTTTTCGGCTGGCAATGGGTGGATCAATTCTGCAGCTCGGGCTAAGCTGACTAAAGCCGCACAATGCGTACTAGCAATGTCAGCAGAGGTTTTGTCGCCGCTGTTATGTCCATATATAACATTTAACAGCATTGCCTGAACTAGCCACAGAGGTGTATTGTGAACGGAGTTGTCGCGCGGGGAGCTTGATCGGTTAAGTGCCGCAGACATATCCGCTTTTCTCCGCTCCTCGAGATATACTTGAATCATTTTCTTTGCGGACTCGAAAAGCTCCTTGGACGTCGCGGTTTCGAACTCGTACAAGGCACCGATGGCTGCCATGGAGAGAATCAAACATCCGCCCCCGCCAGCAGTAGTAGCCGTGCCGGAATTTACTTGTCCATTAGGATTCTTCAGGCTGCCAGCGTATTCGGGAGCATCAAAATCCAAGGTTGATATATGAAGGAACGGCATGTGGGGATGGAAATAGTTCACATATGCTGCAATGTAACGTTGGAGGTCGATCGTGCTTGGGAGAACATATGAATTACTGTTAAATGAGTGTTGACGGGGGAGTGCGCCGGGGCTGGACAGTTGCGTGCTAGATGACTGGGAGAATCGACGGTGGGTGATACCAGAGGGCTGATGTAGACTGGCTAGGAGAGCTTGGCGAGTGGAATCGGTAATGGTTTCCGTAGATATCGGCGGCGCGGAATTTGGTACAAAATTGTTAAGTCTAACAGTACCGGAAGAATCCCCTATATCTCCGTTAGTGACCATTGGGGGATGGAATATAGTATTTGGTGGTCCAGACAATCCAGGCTGAACCCTCGGAGGGGGTGTCGAGAACGACTGGTCGGAAAAATGGTGCTGTGCAAGTAGGGACTTAGGTGAAACAGTTTCAGGCTGCATGTCTGCAAAAGGTGACGTAAAATCGATGTTGAACTGATTTGTCGGAGCTTGGGTTTGGACAAGGAGAGGATTGGGCCACGGTCCCGAGGAGCTCGTCACAGCCTGGTTCGATCCATCTAACATAACTTCGCTGATTCCACTTTGGCTTCCTGTGCTCATGGCCGAAGGTGACGACCCATCAATAGCGGACTCATTTGTATTTGCGAATGTCATTGTATTCTCAAATCCATGAAGCCATTCCGGGTTGAGGTCATCGTCGATCAAGCTCTGTGATGTTGGCATGCCCGCAAATGTTGGATGGAATGGTGAGGTCGGAGTGTCACCACCAAAAGGATGAGGCGATCCGAAATGCAACTGGGCGGGGTTGATGGTATTGCTCCCCTGATTTAACATCATGTCGCCAAAGTTCACCTCATTGAAGCTACCAAAAACGGGTGCAGTACGAAGCCCATTAGTCAAGTCCATAGGGATGCCAGTATCTAGTTTTGTCAAGCCATTGGTATTTTGCTGCTCGGAAGGGAGACCCCGAAACCCGTATTCTGGTAGTCCAGGTATCGAACTTAAACTCGGATGGCTAGTGTGAGTGGGGTGGGGTGGCCTTGAACCAGCTGGATTTCCAACCCCTATAATCCCAATTGACGAACGATCAAGATGGCTGATGGTATTCGCTCGCGGCCTCATATTATTACCGGTGTTTCCATTATTGGCAATGGAATTTTTGCGGACCCGAGCCGCTCCAGGCCCGACGCCGCTGGTGCTCTCTCGACGCGCATTCTTAGGCCGGGACGAGGGCGTGGATGTCATATGGAGCTTCTGTTGATGCCGTAAAAGGAGGTCTCTTCGCGCAAAGCACCTGGTGCATTCTGGGCATTCAAACGGCTTTTCTTTGGTATGAGACCGCTCATGACGCTTTAAGTGCTCTAGACGGGCAAAGCTTCTGCCGCAGGTTGTGCAAACATGAGGCCTAGGTTTGTCAGTTTTTGGTGGAGGAATGTCGGGATTTTCAGTCTGCTGCTTCCCATTGTCGACAGTTATACTGGATTTTGATGGAGGTGGTGCTGCCAGAAGGGTCAGTAGCTATAGATGCCAAGCAATTATTACCGAGCGAACGGCTCCTTTACGGCTTACCGGTAGTGGCAGTCGCGACTTCACTTATAGAAACAAGCTCATGTCCAGGCTGAGTATCGATAGAGTTTTGACCCGCCATGACATCTGACAACATTGCACTTGAACTTGAAAGCTCCCCAGAAAACGTTGTTCTGTCTTATCCGGTTCGCTTTGACCAGGTCAATGAGCGTAGGGGGTAAGTGGTTACCGTTTCGTAAGTGGGAGGGGGTGTATTTCACAGCCTTATGCTAATAGCTCGAACGAGGAGCTCAGTGCTTAACACCCAATTTGAGCGCAAGGCTATATCGAATAACAAGGCTAAGAATATAAAACTGCGAACAGCAGGAGATTAGTTAACGGTGTTCGTCAGGACCTTAGAAATCAATTCCGAAGAGACTCTTGGGAATTGAGAGCGTGGTACGCCTTCAGTGATTAAAATGGAGCTTGTATTATGACAAAACTATCCGTTTCCGCAAAGGAATAGAACATGGCAAGCTTACCAGCACGGGCTTAAGTAGCTTTATTCAAGGATTGAAAGGTAAAAATACGAATGTATTATGATGCGAACGGATTACCAGAGGTGCACTGGGCATCTGCGGCGAGGAAGTATTCAAATCAACCCCTCCAAACCTATATATCGATTGGGAATAACGGTTCTTGTTCCTCGTGGATGGTGAGGGGTCCGTTGGCCGCTGGAGTGGCCGACCTTTTTTTTACTCCCGTAGCTATGACAAGTTCGGGCCAAAGCAGAAAGGGACTTTTAAAAGGCGACTCTTACAACACTCCCTTGCACCACCAGCGTCTTGGGCGTTGATGGCCCTGGTAAAATATCAAATGTGTATCCTTCTGCGTTTTTTTTGCGTCGTCCTTCCCACCTCTCAGCTCAGATCTAGGAATGGGCTACTCTTGGCGATCATTGAGGGATAATAGTGGTAAGAGAAATAGCAAACGGACAAGCTAGGTCGTAGGGACCAGGACGATGGGCGGTAATTACGAGCGACGACAGTTGGATAAGATAAGGAGAGGAGGAGAGGGCGGGCGGGTTGGAGCTGATTTCCAATTGCGCGGGCGAACACATGAAGCCAGGGCTATTTGGCTGTTCGTCGTTTGCGTTTGAGCAGGGGCGACAATTTGAGCCCAGAACTATTTCAAGAAGCCGGCAGAGAAGCGAAACCACCAAAAGAAAGGATTTGCTCTCGAACGAAGGCTCTGTGAATCCGAATGCAGCTGGGAGATAGAGAAGGAAGAAGAAGAGAGATGAGGTTGAGGTTGAGGTTGTGGTTGTGGTTGTGGTTGGTTGGTCCAACGTCAGAGGGACTCGACGGCGACTTCCAGATGGGAACTGGGGACGGCTCTGGGGCTTGCGGCTTATGGGGGTGGCTATTGGATACAACGGACAGTACCGCCGATACACAGGTACCCCACAAAACGGTGTACTCGGTTCTTACGGTAACTCGCTTCCGCTCCACTTGCTGGGAATGAGTTACAGTACAAGATTTGTCATTTACGCCACAGAACCTGTTAGAATACGATACGACTTCATTGGATACACAATACACCTTGACGCCTCGCAGGCGATCTTGTACCGTCCATGGTATGCACCTCGTTAGAACCTAGCGCATACCTTACCGCCAATACGGGCTACCTTAGGTACCTTTCTTAACTCCATTTTCGAAGTTCCGCTCTGTACGAATTCCCCGTATTGGTAAGTAAGTCACCAATCGACAGGTCTGTAAATAATATCTCCTATATACATAGGAAATACAGGAGCTCTCTGGTCCGTTGTCGCATGGGATGGATGGATGTGTCTGGTCTCCACACAGGCCTGGAGACGAACAGAAAGAGAGAAAAAGCTAGCTAAGCTGCAGGAAACCCACGGCTATTGCCTGCGCACACGCAGGTCGAGCATGTTTAAAAATAGCCAGGGACAAGGAGGAAATGCTCAACGCTTTTCCAAGCCTCCGGGATCGCAACATACATTTCCCACGAACCAGGAAAAAAAAGTTGCTGGGAGCCAAACAACCTTCCTTGACTCCAAAGAGCATAATCAAGACAATGGTGCCTGGCACTGCGTATCGTATTGCCACCGTACCCTGCTGACAATACGGGAGTATAGCCTGTATGGAGTACACGGTGATACCAACGACCCCGGACCCAGACTCCCCCCAAAGTGGCCCACCTGCAGGTCACTCCAAAGTCACTCCAAGCCCAGTGGGAACTCGCATGTCTGGTACGAAGTCTGTAAATACCCCATCCGTGCAGGGATATTTCTGCACCATCCGTGGCCAGTGGCCTGCGGTGCCTCGAGCCATCGTATTACACCAAAAGCCGGCCGTCGTTACCTGGTAATTTCGCGTTTTTGAAATCTCGAAGCTCCTTTCCCTGGGCAGAAGTGGACAGTGGACAGTGGCTTGCGCGCTTGAGCAACCTCTCGACGCACCGAGTTATGGTTCTCTCAAAGCATGTATGAAATATTTTTTAACCTCTCTCTCTCTGTGTGTGTGGCTGGTGGTTCGATTGCTGAAAACTTGCATAGCGCACGGAGGGAGGGCGCTTGAATCCCTATATCAGCCCCCTTCCCTCACTAGTACCCAGGGATTGCACGCATGAACCCTCATCATCATCATCGTCACCTAGAATGCCCCACGGGCGCGCTCAGGTATCAACCTGAGCCATGCTTTGCGCAAAAGGCAATCGATTGGACAGGACAAGCTATCCCGGGCTAGCTTAACTGCGCGTGGCCCGTTTCTGTTGTGTTTCCCTTTTTTTTTTTTTTTGGCGCCTTCTTTTGGAACCGAGCTTCTGTTGCTGAGGAATAGTGACCAGATCGACGACGACAAGGCAAAACTTACTACGCGAACTGATCCAGATAACTATGTTTCCATTCGCCCCATTTTTCAATCATCCCTATTTATCTTATCATGATTACTTCTCTGCAGAAGAGTGAGAGTGGGTGAGTTCACAAGGCAGCCCGCCGATTACCAAACAAGAACCACAACATGAGTCAGATTCAGGAACATCCACTCCCTCCTCCCCCCCTGGACGGCGGCTGGAGGCGCATATCCTCGTTCCAGGCGCAGGCGGGAGTCCAAAACCCTACACAACCAAAGCGCCAGAGCCAATCGCCTCCGTTGCATTCGCCATCAGTGGCGCTGCGCTTCATCACTGCTGCCGCCGAGGCCTCCACCTATATGCTATGCCATTGCCAACGATACCTGTTCTCCTCCGCTGGTTGGGTGGGGTAGTTTCAAAACCTGGGTGGTTTCAGGAGCCTCAGCGGCAAAAAAAAAAAATAATAAATAAATTAAAAAATTAAAAAAGTGTACTTGGTTCGTGATCTGTTGTTAATAAAAGGAGAAAAAAAGAAAAAGGGGCGCATGGGAAGTGCTCTGCTGGATTCAAACCCAATTAATGTGTGAGTAGGTCGATTCCTGAGATGAAAGAGAGTCCAGCTGGAATAATATACTCTGTAACAGGAACAGTTCCTCGCCCCAAGTCAATCAGGTCTCAAACTGATGGCTGTGTTGGATTGAAAACTACATGCGAGTCATGGAATCGAAGCAGGGTTGAACTAGGTTAAGGCACCTCAGGTGCTTATCACTTATCAAGCCCTAACCGCCTGAGTAAACGGACCGGCCCCCCCCCTCCCAATTTCCTCTCATAAACACGCATCATTGGACCGTTTGATCGAACTGCACACAGACATCAAACGTGGACTTGCATGTAGAGCTCTAGGATAACATATTCTACAGCATTGGTTGGAACAGAGCTCTAATTACTCCTGCACATTGACTTCCAGCCATTATTGCATCATATTTTCCTTGTTGCCAAACTTGGTCATGATTTAAGTTATGTTGTAGAATTCCTTGCCCATTGCTTCTTCCTCTGATGAACTCAGAACAGTAGTAGGGGCCTGCTTCTTCTGTATAATAAACTCTGATTCTTTTGCACCACCACACTCCCACGACGCTTTCAAAACAAATCACCAAATAAGCCAAAGAGAAGCGCCCACAGTTCTTCAGCAAGAAATACGGGGAATTGGTTTGCCATTACTGGTCATGTGTATATCAGACGGAAGTAGATCTCGTCGACGTCTCCCCCCACCACCGCCACAGTGTGCTCTGGTCAAGATGGGTTCGGTGACATAGTTATATATATATAGGCGTCCCAACCAGACGACGACGACGACGATCTGGTTGACGAACGACATCATCATGCATGCGAATTTATTCTTATTGCATACATCCTGGGTTCCTGCGTACGTTATGGGTGCAATGTACGTGTACGTGTACATGTACCTTGAGAAGATCTACCCCCGAATATATATATATATATATATATATATATATTTTTTTTCCCCCTCCGTAGGCTCCTGTAGCGATCCAAAGCAACCAGCGGAGAGAAAAAAAGGGCTTCGTTTGCTCCATGTAGTTTTGAAAAATATCGACTGAGTCGCATGTAGCCTTGGAGCGAGCTTTACATACCGTGCACCCCTCATAGCCACATTAAACTAACTATAGCCAAGTATCTCTTAAAACAACGACCTGAAATATCATCATCGCGTGTGAGCAGCGTGTAGGGGGGGCCCTTTTTCCTGAAAATTTTCCCCCTAAATCCAAAAACCCTTGCCCTCCTGCCACCCTTGTATGGTTTCTCAGGATGTCTCCCCGTCCCCGACAGTGGTGGGTGATTGATTATCATCAGCTTCTACCTCGATTCCCTCCCTCCATCCATCCTCCAACCAGAGACACTCTAGACAAAGCCAGGTAGCGTAAGCTCGTATAAGAAAGAGCCAAGGCGGGAATCCCTGATCGCCTGCGGCCGGCTGCTGGTGGGTGAAGAAAGACGCGTGACATGTATCCGCAGAAAGGATGGTAATCATAATTGGAAGGGAAACTCAGCGTCAAAATTGTTTGTTTCATATTTTCGGAGTAGAGTGTGCTGTACATGGAAATAACTCTCCCCGTCTCTACATAGTAAACAACCGTGTACGGAGGGAGAGTAGCATGAGAGCAGTTCACTGTTGTAGTCAATCGCATCCCATCAAAGTTAGCAATTCGCGGGGGTGGCCTGGGGGGGATTCCTAACCGGATACTCTGGAATCTCGATCTCAGATATGTGGTATGTTGGGATGCTTGCTACAATAATGCCTAGCCTTGTTGCCTTTGTCCCAACCCAAACCGTTCCGAGGCCCGTTTCCGAGGCAAAAGTGTCTGTCTGGTAACAACAAACGGCTATTCTTATTTTAAGTTACCGCTAGAAAATGCGGTGCGGAGCGAGGTGGCGGATGGTTTTCTAGAAGGGTGCCAACTTTACACGAACGAGAGAGGTCGAGAGTTTGCCTAGCCAGGTGGAGGCCGCTAGGGTCAATATCAAGCGAGTATGGGCAATGCAGGTTTGAAGTTGTGGCAGGCTAGCTGGCAGCTCTGAATTTTGGTTTCTTCTTGATGGGGGGGAAAATATTCAAAGGAAAAGTCCGAATAACCCACTGCACAAATTATATAGGTACATGTGGAAAAGTACCATTCTTACAGAACCTCGTGAGTTGCATCCGCATCCCCCATCATCATCTTCAAAGGCCCAGCCCTGGGTCTCAATCATCATCCAATCCTGCGAATGAATTTTTTCCGCCGCGCCGTCTGGGCAGACGCCAAAAAGTCTAACCACCGAATCGCGTGGGACGCTTGGGCCTTACGAAATCCGGGGTTGGAGCTCAAAATCGACACTAAATTGCCCGCTAATAAGATGGTTGGTTTTCGACAGGAAAAGGGGCCAGTGGGCAATAATGGCAGCCAAGGGGGGGGTCACACACACCACAGAGGGGGGGGTTGAGGGCGACAGAGTTGTTCACCAAGTTTCACCTAGCCCTCTTTTCGTTGTTAAGTGGCCAGATTCAACAAGCATTTCTGGGCCTCTGACGGATTTCGCTGAGACCACCAATGAAGCAGCTCCACTTTGAAAAGGGCGGATAGGGGGGTTGGTTGGCTGGAGTTTGGCGCTGGTTTTGGTAAATTTGAGTATACCTACTATGTAGGTATTTCCTCTCTGTGGGATGAATGTGTCCGCTCCGTAGATGGATGATACGCGCAGTCGTATGTCTGTAGTACTGTCTGTGTACTTTGCAATGAATCGCAGTTTTCTTCTGACAATTGTTGCTTTGCCATGTATGTACAGTCCATATACATATACTCTCTCAGATCATTTTTCAGCTCTCAGATATCCCTCGTTTTTTTTTTTTATTTTCGATTTCTCCAATCCAACTCCTATAGTTGCATTTTCCAAGGCCCCAACCCGCCCCCGTCCCAGTCCCAAATATGAATCCGCCCGTTGAATTGACCAAGAGGGCCAGGGCTCAGCCAACAAAGTGCTAGCTTATACATACATACAAGCGTGCCTAGTAAAACGGCAGGCTGGCATGGCATGGCATGGCATGGCATGGCAGCAGCCCGTCACTCCCGCTGCACACATATGCAGCGGGAGACGGCTGATGACGGGGTATCCTTGCACGAGTTTCTTTCATCCTTTTGCTTTTTTTAAAAAAAATAAATAAAAAAATAAAATCTTTCCTGCATGGGCCATGGGCCGTGCACCGGCGTTGGTTCAGGTTCTGAGCCCAAAATAGTCTGTAAGGGAGCTCGAGTATCGATAGCTAGAGCTTCTGAGAAAATGCTGCGTAGGAAGGAAATCGTCGGGAGGAATGCTTTCTTGGTCTTTTTTTGCCCTGCCTATCTATCCCCTTTTTACTGATAGCAGCGTGCAGACCAAGGAGGAGACAAGGACAGATCCCCCCATCACAATCGACAAATGCCTGCGCAGAATTATAGGTTAGGCAGTTTCTTTCTAGTTCTGCAGTTGCTCAATAATCAGTGAAAAGTATTACAAATGAAACCTCAATGTTATTATGAGTGTGGGGTTTATCAAAGTTTTTTCTCTTTTCATTTTTCATTTTTCTTTTTTCGGTTTTCGGGTTTTTTTTTTCTTTTTCGTTCAAAGATCTACACCAGCTTCCCCCGAACGAATGCCATCTCTTCGTTCAGCTTGTGCATAGCTCTCACTCACTACTGCCTCACTGTTTGGAAGAAGCAAAATCTCCAGTTCAGCGCCTCTGCGCAGGGATTGAAACAGGGGGTTGCTTGAGCTTCCCTGGAAAATTTGTGTTGAAGATATCAGACACAACCGCCAAAACATTGCATAACATAACTACTGTACTGCCCGGTCCATAACTCCGATCGTCGAAGGGTCAGCGCAAGTGCGGGCAAAGCTACGGAGTGAGCTCCGTAGTTCCTGTAGATGATGGGAGTGGGATGGGTACTATGTACGCTGCACAGGCTTGAAGTCCACTGAGCCCTCTTGAAATTAATTTTTTTGATTATGATGGCCAATAATGATGCTGACTTGCTGTTGCAAATCGGTCATCCGTCAGACATGATTGGAGCTCCTTGCTACAGTCCATACAGTACATACATAGTACATACATACATACATACATACATTACCTCAGTGAGCCAGGTTTGAACGGAAGGCAGATCCTGGGGGTTCAAGGGAGGTAAGAATAACTACGCAGCGTAAATCACTAATTATGTTGAAATCATAGAAGTAAATATCTCGCCGGGGATAATTAACTTAACCTCCAGTTCTTTTTACATAAGTTACACGCAGCTCCGAAATCTTCGGCGTTTCTTCCAGTAATAATAAAATGGAGAATCAGCCGTCGACCTTCTTCCCTATCCAGAAATTCCGCCATCCCGTGTGGTCCACTCCACCCACTCCATCATCATCATCATCATCCGTGGACGGTATCATCGACAATGGAACCAGCCCACAAATTTCTGTGGTGGGGTGGGTGGGTTCGTTCCAATCGTCCCCATCGTGTGCTGCTGATCAGGGAGGGTGAAAATAATATAAAATAAAAAATATAAAATAAACACAGGCTGGTTCTTATCGATAAACCACCCCCCCCCCCCCCCCCCCCGCACCCCCCCCCCCCCCCCCCCNNACCACCCCCCCCCCCAGCCACAAGCGCCACTGAACACAGTTGTGGTGTGGATGCCTTTTTGGGAGATCAACAGCAAACTGAAACAACCGAGGAGTCGAGGGCCCCAGGAGCAATCAATTGGTGCGGATTTCGATCTCCGAGAGCCAAAACGTCATTATTCCCTTGAACAAAGAAAGACCTTTTTGCTCAAAATTGGGTACATGTAACCTTGTGACAATACAAGGTCGTTTTCGCCGCGGATGGGATGGGATGGGATGGAAGGAAAGGTGTGTGTGTGTGTGTGTATTGCAGTATTTTACAGATGTTATTTTACGCTTACTTGTACTTTTGTAACAAACACGTCAATAACCATGATTTCTTTCCTCACTCGATAGCACCTTTTTGGCTGGCTTCCATCGTTTGTTCAGGGGGATCGGATCACATCGCGTTCAGCCCAGTACATACATACAATTCATTGTTATCATCCTTCAAAACTGTGTCGCCTCCTCCCAAAAGTCTGTTTTACTTTTCCTTTGCAGATTTCCCCCTGAAAATCCTTCCAAGGGTTAGTTATTATTGACACACAACTTACCAAACCCACGGAGAGAGCGGTTCTATAACTCGTCCCGTTGATTCTATTCTGTTTCGGAGGAGAAGTACCCCGATCTGTATGTATTTACGTAGCTGCTCCATGGAGAAGTAATAATAATAATAAGTAGGTAAGCTTCGCACAACCGGTCCGCAGATTCCGCGCCTTTTATGTCCGGGGTATTTCTTCATTTAAATTTAAGATCGATGCACTGCGGGGATACTTCGGCTTCCCTGCTGCCACCCATCACCAACACCCAGGGCTGGCAACCGCTGATGATTATTTGATTTATCTGCTCAACAGAGATATTGTGATGGAATTGACGAGTTATTTTTTTCGTTCTCCTTCTTTTTTTATATATATATTTTTATTTCCCTTCTTTAGGTGATGTTTCTGTCCCCCCC
>QGQJ01001571.1:0-10202 GCA_003206725.1 Blastomyces emzantsi
GGCCAGGGGGGACAGCAGGGGCGGACCGTCTTGACGATGGAGGATTTGGGCATGGCAGTTTCGGAGTATGGGGTTAGTGTGAAGAGGGGGGAGTTCTATCGGTGATGATTCTGGTGGGAGGTGGTTTTTGCTTTTTAGTGGTATTCCTTTTTTCCCTTCCCCTTTCTTTTTTCAATACACTAGGTTGCTGGTTGGGGGTTGCTTCGGGAGGTGCAGGTATTTTATTACTTTTTATCAAGTCCAAAATTCTGGGATGGCGTTTGGGATGCCGTTCAGGCTAGGAAGAAAATGGCGGGGTTTTTAAATGATACATTATCATGTTATATCATGGCATGTCACATCATATCATGCATGTTTCAATATGGTTATGAAGTTCAAATGATACAAGTCGTTAGACTTTTTGCTGAATATTAGCTACGGGGTATAAGAACCACCCAAACAATAGACGCCTATTATTTCATATGAGGGTACAGGGTAAGAAGAGCAAGACAGCAACGAAAACTTTATTGAAATTCTAATATACAATAATCATATATATATACAAGGCGAGAACACGTAAAGAAGAATCTTATGATTTTTCTCCCAAAATCAATCCCAGACGCCCGCTTTAAATTTTTGGTCGGAAATAGAAAAATTCACCCCCGCCTAGGACCGTTTGCAAACAACTCTCCTCGCACGGTCAACGCCGATGACGAGGTTTCAATATTGCTCTCGAGGGATCGGGGCTCGATGTCGACATCTCATTCCTGCCCCTCTATCCAACATTCCACCGCTCCGTTTCCATGGTAGATAGGTCGATTGTTGTTGTTGTTGTTGTTGTTGCTGTTGTTGTTGCGTGGGAAACGGCACACCGGGAACATCAAGGGTGTGTTATCGCCTCGCCGAAGAAATTGCTGAACATGCATTCCGCTCCAAACACGAAAATCCCACGACGAGCCCAGCATCAGCAGCAATATCCAAACTGCGACGACTTTGGCGCCCATGTTGCACCCTACTACCCGCCCCACAGGCCCTTTCCTAGTTATACACCCCCTTAATTCTTGGAATGCTCATATCTGAACCGCTTCCGTGTCCTACAGCCAAACCGCGAAGGAGTAATAGCAACCAAGCTCGTCAGTAAAATGCTCCCATCCTTCTCTACAAAAACAATTTTCATCCCAGCTTGGAGAACAGCGCATAGTCACGGCAAAAAAGGAACCATAAACAACATACTGCGAAAACTCCCCCAACTTCCTCCCCACCATCTCATCAGTTATATAAACCTCATTGTACACCTTGCCATTATGCACCGCAAACTTCAAGCCAACGAAATTGGGCAGGATCGTCGCAGAGCGCGCTTGGGTCCTTATCGCGGGTGTGCCGGGCGGTGGGGGCATAGTCTTTGGTAGCGGGAGACTGGTTTGTAGTTAATGCTTTTGTTTAGCATTCATTCAGAGCTTTTTTTTCCTTGTTGGGAGATATTAATCGATTGGGGCGGCGGTTTTCGAGGACTGTAGAGGGATAGTATAGTTCTCTCTCCTCCCAATCGCAAAGCTATAATAAGGGAAATATGAAAATAAAGAAATTGGAGAAACGTACGGGACAATATTCGGGCCTAGAGACATGGGGTTGCTGGGCGGTTAGAAAAGGCGCCGGATCAATGGGTTGTGGTAGAAAGGGGGTGTTTCGAACTTACCCTTCCATACCGATCGCTTCAATAATGCGCGTGTAGGAAACATCTCGAACCAGTTTCGTCTTGCTGGCTTCCTGGTGCCCTGCCTGTCTGTCGTTACAGCTTGCTCAGGGTTGCGTTGAATTTCCGCTGTCGCTGGGATTTGTCGAGATGAGATCCAGTGCCGGAAATAATATTTATCCGATGCCGTCACCAAGCTTAGACATTTTTTTCTCTTGGCCTGAGGCATCCACAGCCCATCATCCATATACATACCATAGTACCGTAGAAACCCGGCGCTGCCCTGATCTTCAATAATTGACATAAAAATGCAGAAAGCAGAGGGTAGACGCCTATTGTAGTTCTCTAAACTGGTACATGCACTATGCCATCTTGCGCACATGTCTATAGTTATCAGTCGGTTTACAATACACAATGACAGATATGGGTTCACTGTATGCAAATGGTCCATGTCCCTCAAACTGATAAGAAATTGTTTCATGTATGCTTTTATTTGATTTTGTTTGCCGTTAGTCGTAAGAGTAGCAAGCATCTAACTAGGCCCATCAAAGCAGTGAGCTGTTCGCATGCTCATTTTCATTATCTCATTATAATCGCTAGGAAATATCAACGCTCTATGCAAGTTTTGGCTTCGGGAATTAGGGATAGAGAAAGATAGAGAGTGTGTTTGCGAGTTGAGGTACGCGGTTTTATGCAATGAAAAGGGTGAGAAATTTTTGCCCGCGTTGTCATAAAATAGCGAATGGGATATCAGGTCGTATTCGTATTATTCAATTGCATTTTCATATCTTTCTTCCTTTTCTTTCCCATTTTCCTTCTAGGTACGCCACAAGTCGCATTTGAAATCCGCGGCTTCGACAAGCTTTAGTTTATTTTACTTTTAAGCTTCCGCGAGCTCATCCATCATGCGCACTAAGCTTCGAATCCCAAGCAGTGCATTTTCATCCGGTCCCTGCCCAGGCGTCCATTTTGCATGGGCAAAATCGATGAAGCGGATATCCTGGACCTTGTGTGGTATTTCATCTGCGTCTTCGTCTTCGTCTTCGCCTTCTTCTCCGGCGATGTCAAAATCAATTTCCCCAAGGTTGTTAGGGTCGATCTCGAGCTTAATGCCGCCCTGTGCGATTGATTCCCCATCCACCTTCATATCGACGATCTGCAAGGTGGAGGAGCCCTCAGGAATCTCTACCTCGTATTCAGTCTCCGATTCCGGTCCGTCGTCGAATTTATTACCATTGTTTCCTTGTGTTTCGGCATTAGCTTCCTTGACGAGAGCTTCCTCCAACGCTTCCGGGTCCCCTTCGTAGACAATCAGGACGCTGGCGGAGTACATTCTGCTCTCCTCCGCCTCAAGAGCTGCCTGCATAGCGCGTAACCTTTCCGCTATTCTATTGGCAATCAATTTCGACCTATCGACTTTACCCTCCTTAGCGCCAGCGAGGAATGTCTCGAAGCCTTCTTTGACGTTGTCCACGTTGAATGAGCGACCATACCACTTGTCATACCGCCTGTACCCATCCACGGTCTCGACAACGATTTGTTTCGATTTAATGGTGTCGTGTGATTTCGTTTGCGTAGTTCCGAGAACTTTTTCTTCTTTCTCCGCATTCTCACCAACCCATATCTTCATCCCGGCGATGCGGAATCCTAACACAGAACTCGTAGTTTCTAATGATACCTGATCCAATCTAGCTTTTTTAGCAGGACCAGCATCGTCCGCCCAGAGTCTAGCGCCAAGTTTTACGTCCAAGACGCTTGGTCGCTTAAAACCTGCCGTCACATTCTCAAGCACAATCGACACGCTGCTGTTGATCTTCTGTCCCTGGGACGGAAACCATTCGGCGGGCTCTTTATGCGAGGTGACAGCAACTGGTACGGTAACAAGATCGGAGTTTCTACCAAGCTCCGGAGTCAAGGGGGTATCCGTACCAGAGGACGAGGTCGCAGACGGGTCTAGAGCGGCAGTAGCCAAAGACGTCCTGCTTTCGCTTGTTGGGATTTCAAGGACATCTGCGGGCGTAGGGCTGGACAGAGTACCAATGAACTGGGGCATAAATTGTTGGAAGCCAGGGTGGTGGAGACTAGACTCGTAGAATTCAATTTCTCGGGAAGTACATGGTTTTGCGATTAGTGAACCAGATGGATTGCAGAGTACGCCATCGCTGCGGAAGGCAGATAGTTCGAGTCAGAGATACGGAGCTTTTTTATACACATATATAGATAGATAGATAGATAGATATAGTCATTGACGGATAGGAACTTACTGTCCAGCAGCGGCGTGACCGAATGCAACAAAAGTATCCTCCTCGAGTTTCCGGGCCTTGCGATTCTCCGGGGCCGAAGCGGAGGGCATGATAAGACGCGATAGCCAATCTGACACTAGCAGAATAATGGTGTTTGGAGGGAGAGACGTGGGGAGGAATTAAGACAGGACACAGAATAAAAAGGCTATCAACGCATTATGATAGCGGACAAAGGGGAATCCACACGCGGAGCAGCAGAGGGGTACCCCACACAAAGGAGAGAAGGATATTGCAAACTTTCTATAATAAAAAAAGAGCGGAAGAGGTCTATAGGAGGAGAGGACTCAGCTGTAGAAGCAGAGGAGAGAGAAAAGGACAGGAAAGGAGAGGATGGATAATCTGTAGATGGGCGGATAGATGCAGGGGAATGTAGGAATGTACAGGAGGATGGCAAAAGGAATGGTGAAACACCGACAAAACGCAGCTGTATTACTTCCGGTATGGTATGGTTTGGTAACTGCCGAGCGTGGAAACGGGCCTGTAATTTATCCGGGTATTTCACCGTATCACCGTATTACATAGAATGAATGCTCTACTTATGTTACGTCAACCCCGCCCCTTGTGTTGGCCTAGGATCATCTCATCTACAAAGACCAGGGAGACAAAATAACTAAATCATTATCTTCAAATCTCAACCGGGCAGACCAAATGCTGTTGCCAAGGACTGGAGTATCCAGCTTTTTTTGTCCCATTGGCTATTTGAGGTAGCAAAGTGTTACTCAATTCACTATGACAATCCAGGATATGTCGGATATCTGCTTCTGTATGATTTTTCAGGTGCTGGCTGCTTCAGCTGCAGCTACAAATTCCCAGACGCATGAATACTTTGTTTTCTGTTTCAGTATTTCTGGAAATGAAGTCTCTTTCATTTCCTATTAATATTTCGTTTTCATATACACTATAGTGCAAAACTATGGAAACAATGGGGGGGAAGCATGTGAGAGGTTGTATATCTACATGGCAGTTTTTTATTTTTATACTTCTGGCTGAATGCAGCGCTGCACCTACCCTATTTTCAAACTACTTATGCTATGTCTAGCATATTACATTAACACTGTGGGAAGTGACACTTTACAAAGTTCATACACTTGAGTACATTTGCTTGCATTTAGCGTGCTCATAAGCTCACCTGTTGCTTTCTTTACCTCCACCAAGCTCCTCGCCATATTCGTATGACACTTTCCTATCACCTTGTCTACCAGGCCTAACTCAAACACTATCTTCTGTCTACAGCTAATCTTCCAACTGTCCACTATTTGCTCTACATTTACAACTACGTTAGTCTTGTCTCGCGCAATGGAGACTAAGCCAATCGCACCTCTGCCTGTCCGTGACAAACAAACCCAGGGGGGTTCGGATTGCCAGCAGGATATTGAAGCTAGTGGCCCGACAAATACCCAGCCGGCTCGTCCTAACGGTGACAATAATGACGTTATAAAGGTAGATGAGGGTGTTGTTACGGGAAATGGCGAAGAGGAACCCCATACTCTTGTGGAAACAGCTGAGGTCTCGCTCGCAAAGAAAAAGAAGAAAAAGAACAAGAAGTCAAGGGGGAAAAATAAAGTATCACCCTCTTGTGCTTAATGTAGCCCTTCTATGAGTAATAACATGTCGTCTGACTTTTATGGGGGAATTAGGGATCAGGATTCGAAGAATATGTTGCCGACGGCCCCATCACTGTTGCTGAATATGAGGAAAACAAAAATCGCTACGATAGGTGAGAATGACTCCTAAATCCCAGTGGTTACGGGTTTTCATGAGCTAACTTGAATGTCTTTTATCATTATCAGATCCCTACCTGCTAAACAGTAAGCCGTTGAATGTCTATGCGGGTAACGCTACTTTTTCATGCTTACTCTCGCACAGGCGTCTGGAAACAGCCATCCAACGGTTCCAAGCAAAAAGGAGCATGGATTCAGACCGCAGGAACGTATTCACAAAGTACATGTCGTACGGAGGCGTAGACGTGGGGCCGAAAATGTTTGAAGGCAACGACCAACACGATCTCAGAGGCAAGGATGCTGAGGACATTCTGATTGCCACAGCGCAAGCCTCAGTCCCGGAAAATCGTGTTGGCTGGGCTGTGGATTTTGAAGCTGTTGCAAAAGGATTCCTGTATATTCAAGCCCAGATTTTCCATTTCCAGATTTCCAGCCTTTCATTTCACGCAATACCTCCTGACAGGGCTCTCTTTTCTACAGATCATCCGTCCTACCTCTATACATCGGACTAGAAACCGAAGCGCTCGTCAACATGGCCACCGGGACGATCAGAAACTTTCTAAATTACATTCTACTACACGATGTCTGCCCGGAGTATACCGAGAATATCCTAGCCGCACGTGCGGCCTGCGGTGCCGCAAAGGTGGAACTCTGGAATGCCCAACAAGCGAACTGCTGGGCGCCGGGGCACTTCAATATGGCCTGTTCAACCTTGTTTGGGGGGTACTTCTACGGTTTCTACACCGGACGCCAGGAATGGAGCAAGGAAGTTGGTGCTGAGGGCATGGAAGACAGTGTTGCGCGTAAAGTGGTGAAATTTGCCCTTGCGGGTGCCGGGAGTTACGAGCAAGCTACCCGTTTCCGTGACCTGGCTAATTCCAATGAGCTGAAGGCTACCTGTGTGGATGAGAATGGATTTGAAGTTACCACCATCGCACCTGTTGACAGCGATGTGCGGGATTTCTACAAGCAGCATGCTCCGGACCTCCAGCCTATTGGAAAACTTCGAGCGAAACCGTGGCGCAACCCTGGCTTGCCGGAAGAGGATCTCCCCCCGGACCAAATTGGTGGGACAGAGCCTTCTTCTCCTTCAACGACGCAAGAGTACGAGTTCTTCGTAGATGAGAGCATGCTGAAGTTCTGCTTTGTGGGGATGAAGGTTGACACCGCTGTGTGGGAATTGAACTGTGGTTTGCACTACTTCGATAATGTGATGGCCGTTTACTGCTCATTCTACACCATCTTGCTGAATGAGAGCATGATCGGGTGGAAAGAACCGAGGGATCTTCGTGGTGATGATGAAGTATGGCAAAATCCAGGCACTGCAGAACCAGAGGATGGTGTTGAAGCTGGAGCTTTGGAGAAAGTTGAGGAAGACGATTAAGGGGCCTCCTGTTTCCCATCAACATCCACACGGATGCAATCAAAAGGGCGCCGGTGGTTAGAGGTCGATGGTGCCCGAAATCACAAGATTAGAAAGGAAAGACAAAAATATATCCTATCTGCGTTGGTGAACAATCGAATTATTCGTACTTCTTACTTTTCTTATCATTCACCAAACTATAAAATTAACGTAGCTTAGTGAAAGTGTTCATCGTACGCTCAAAAAGACAAGAACAACTTTTCGGCGCTTTGCATATGCAATCCAATCGTCTCCTATTCGGAGACACAGACATAACATCGGATAGCTCAGCCGTCGTCAGCAGCACCACACTCGCAACATCGAACTAAGGCCCAGTGTTGCTTTCACGGTTCACGGCTTGAGGAGGAGCTTCCCAGTAGTCTTTCGACTCTGGAGGTCCTATCATCAAAAACTGTGAGTCAAAAAGATCTCCGTAAAAGCATAGCAAGTAACAAAGTAACAGAGAACCGCTTTTGCGAGACTTACAATGTGAGCCTGCGCAACTTCTTCCAGCGGATAAACCTTGTGGATCCTAACTTTCAGTTGACCAGACTTCAGCAGACCAAATAGTTCTTCCGTATAGTGATCAAATTCAGCCTGCGTGTAGATATATGGGAAAACCGTTGGGCGGAGCACTTTGATATTCTTCGACGCCAGCAGCCTATATGTCGCTTTTCAGCATGCAAACACAACCAAATGAAGAAAAAGCGGTGATAGCAAAAGGAGAACACTCACTGGATCTGCAACGGCGGTACGGGCCCGCTAGCATTCCCAAAATAAACCACCGTCCCTTTCCTCTTAGCAACCTTCAAACTTCCCTCCCACGTATCCTTCCCCACAGAATCGAACACGGCATCCACGCCCTCCCCGCCCGTCACTTCCATGACCTTCTCCGTCCAATTCGCCCCCTCTGCACTCCTATAATCAATAACCACATCTGCCCCAAGCCCTTTGACCAGCTCCACCTTCTCCGGACCCCCAGCCGTCGCAATTACTTTCGCGCCAGTCAGCTTGACCAATTGCGTCATCAGAAACCCCGCCCCGCCCGCCGCCGCATGGATCAAGATCCAATCCCCCTTCTTGACCGGATACGCCTCTTTCACAAACGTGAGCGTGGTAAGCCCACTCAGGAACCCCGCGAGCGTCACTTCATCCGATAAACCTTCGGGTACGCGCGCAATGTTTGCCTCAGTCGGGACGGCCGTGTACTCCGCATAGCCGCACGTTTTCATCCAGGCCACGCGCTCGCCGACGGCAAAATTCTTCGGGTTCGGGCCGGGGCCGACGGCGACGATGGTGCCGACGCCTTCACGGCCGAGAATCTCTGGTTTAGGGGCTTTGTAAAGGCCTGTGCGGAAGTAGGTGTCGATGTAGTTTAGGCCTGAGAGGTTGTTTTTGATCAGCACCTCGCCTTCCTTCGGGGCGGGGACGGGGAGGTCAGTTTTGTATTCGAGAACTTCGGGCCCGCCGATTTTGGACACTAGGACGCCCTTTTGGGTTGTTGGGATGAACGGTGCTGTGGTAGCCATGGTGCGGACGTGATATTGGGATATCAATGGCGTGTGTTGGTGAGGAGGGCAGGTGCGGGGTTGAGGTTGTTGCAAAAGTACGGAACCCGCGGCGGCTTGAAAACTGCGGGATGGGTTCAATTGCGTCTTCAGTGCAGAGAGCCGAGCAATGGTCGGCACGCTTCGCATTATTTAGATGACTGATCCGTTAGTACACAAAACAAGGTATTGTTTCTGTTTCTGTTTCTGTTTCTGACAACTCCCGAACCCTAATCGTCGACCAAGGACTTCAACGTTCCCCCCGGTCGATGATGAATCAGAATATCTGACTCTCCCAACACCCTAAGCCCTCTTCTCTTTGTTCGTTTGTTTTCGCCTTCATATATCCTTGCTACGGCTATGCAAAATATACGTATACATAGGGTTGGGGTATAATTATACTTAGGTATATAAAGGTTCATGCGGTTGGAATGTTTGCTTTTGTATCGAGCACCATTTGCTTTACTATTTTATTTTCATGTTCAGGAGGAGAGACGCAGGGGTGGGTTGGGATATATGTTGCCCTAGTAGAGGAGATGTGGAACGATTTTTCTTCTTATTATATATATATATTTCTATATCTTCAACGATCAATTGCTCGCTTTTGCCGTTTTGATTTGAGCTGTGGGGATGGGGTGGGTATTGAGGAGCAGAGGACGCGAGGGAGAAAGCGGGCAAGCATGGTGTAGATAGATAGCCTTCCTTTATTTTTATTTTGTCCCCTTTCCTTTTTTCTTCGTCATTCTGCTTGTTTAACAAAGATAAATGGGGATATACGGATGATTGGCCGGCATGGGATGGGTTAATAATTGAATGAAAATGTCATGAGAAATGCAATAGAGAAACGTAGAGGTGGGTTTATATATATCAGCTATCCTTACCTAAGTACAATACACATATCGCTATACTAGGAGAAATGGGAAACCTAGGTAGCAGCGGGCGATGTACTGGTTAAAAAAGGGTTTACCTTTAATTCAAAATGAAATAGGAAACTGGGAATAGGGGAGTCATTGAGCTTTTTTTGTGTTTTTACTAACGTAAACTGGGAATCTTCACGCTGTGATTGAGGAAGTATGAAGGATATATATAGAAAGTGAAGACTTATCGCTTTATAGTTAGTTACAAGATTCTGATGAATTAGTAGGAAGAATCAGAGGTTAGCAATGGGATGAAAAAGCAAAAGCAAAAGAGCAAAAACCACCCAGTCAATCCAAAAGCCAAAACACGCCTTGGATTGGTGGAAGATTAAAAAGGGGAAAAAGGAATATGAATGGGTGCTTAGGGAAGGAAACGGCGAAATAAAGATAATATTAATGAGACGGGAGACAGAATTAGAGTGTACGGAGGAGGGAAAAATAACAAAATATATATATAAAAAAAAAATGGGTCGCTAAATCCCTAATCAGGGACGATGAGCAGAAGAACACCAATAGGGGAAAAACGGTAGGGAGAAAAAAAAATAAAAAGAGAAAGGCTCCGCCATATCTGGCTATATCCCAGATGTTTTGCACATTCATATTTCATCAATCAGTCAACCAATCCATCCATCCATCCATC
>QGQJ01001572.1:0-14484 GCA_003206725.1 Blastomyces emzantsi
AAAATATGAATTAAGAAAAAGAAACAGTGATGCCAGGGAACACTTTAAAAAAAAAAAGAAAAGCTATGCAAAAAGAAGAGAAAAATACACCCAGAGAGTATCCCAGTGACAGAGGGAAAAGAAAAGAGAAAAGAAACTTGACCAAACCCCGCCCAAACCCAACCCAACCCAGCTCAACTATGCATGCAATGGGGTTACGCAAAAAAAGCCACAAATCCCAGTAGAGGGCAAGTCAGGAAAACCGAACCGAAGGAAAAGCAAAAAAAAAAAAAAAAGAAAAAAAAAGGAAAAGAAAAGACATCTTGAAAGACCCAGCCATGGTTGAATTAACAATATTTGGATCAGAAAACCCACAAGCAAACAGAAAACTTGTCAATCAATCTTCGCATACACCAGCTTCTTCGGCGTTGTAAGATTATTCAACAAGCGCACATTCGCCGGCTTGAATTTCGTATGTTTCTTCAGCTTCTTCCGCGCGACCATCACGGGCACGGAGGATTTGGTGACGAGGTAGTTTGAGAAGGAGCCGAGGAGGACACTGTATATCCGTATTAGCAATTTTTTCGTTTCCTTTCCTTTGTGTGAAAATAATAGATAAATCAAAAAGAGGCAGGGAAAAAGAATTACAGAAAAGGGCCGGAATGGGATATCATATATAGACAGACGAGATGAGATGACTTACCCTTTAAGCGCGCTGCGACCTCTTGATCCCAGAATTACCAGTGTAGGCTCCAATCCATCAATCTAACATGACTGTCAGCAAATCGCATTCACAAAGATAAAATGGAAAGGCCATAAAAGTTTTTTTTGTTATTATTTATTAGAAAAAGAAAAGGCTGGATGGGAGTTCAGGGGAATGGGTAGATCAACAACACCAAGGAATAAAGTGTCAATTCATCAAAACTTACAGCTTCAGTAATCAGATGCTTCGGACTGTTGCAATGAATAACTTCGACAGCAACCCGAACCTGCAACCTCGTCTTCCTCAACAGCCGCACAACCGTCTGCGAAAGCCCTTCGACAGCTCGAAACCTCTCCGCCTCGACTTTGGACACAGCCCGCGAATCTACAGAGCCGGGCTTGCTGTCCGATCCACCACCACCACCGCCACCACCACTAATCTGAGTCGACGACGTATTCGCCGAAGGCAACGGCGACGCCCTCGTCAGATTTTCCGCCGTCTTCTTCGTCTGCGATCCAACAACGGCAGCGGCATCCAACATCGCCTTAAACCCATCGCCAATCTGCACCGACGACGAGGAATCTGGTTCGCCCTTCCCAGAGCCAGACCCAGACCCGGTCTCCTCATCAATAGCATAGACGGCATAGAGTGTGTCGCCATCGCGGAGGATGGTGCCAATCGTCCATTCCAGCGCGTAGACGGACTCGTCACTGAGATCCGTCGCGACGAGGTACGTGCGTAATCGCATGCGGCCGTTCTGTTCCGCTTCTTCCTGTACGCGGGTAAACTCGCCGCGAACGATGGTGCGGATTACACGGTTGGGCACGGACTGGTCGATGGGAGACATGTAGATGCTGAGGTTCTGGGCTTTTTTGAAGTCGCTGTATTGTGTTTCGTCGTCTGATCCAGCGGGGGTGTTTGTGCCTGAGCCTGCATAGTCGAAGCTGGTTGTTGGGTGGACGACGCCGGTCTTTTTGCTCAGATGCTTTTCTGCAGCTGCTTTCGCGGCCACGGGTACTGGATCGAGTAATGATTTAACCTTGTATGTAGATGAAACTTTTTTACCTGGAAGCAGAGGACAAGTTAGCCGAAATACACCCTATTCGTATGGGGAAACCCCATGTAAAGATATCTAAAATAAAAAAAATAAAAAAATAAAACATACTTTCTTCGTCGGCAGCAGCGAGAAGACTCCGCACTCGCTGCGGGCCACCACTCTTGCTGACGCCATTCTCCTCCGAATCAGATTTCTTCCTACCGCGCCGACGTCCGCGTTGCATTTCAGCGCTCCAATCTTCCTCGCCCGAGCTCGAATCATCATTCTCATCACCACTACTAACCACCTCGTCATCAGAGTAATAGTCCTCTTGAAGTCGACTATCTCCGGGCTCTGAAACCGCATCCTCCCCGCGCTCTCGACTCGTAGACGATTTCTGGAACCGGGATAATGTCCCGCCAGACCTTGATAGCGCGGCATTAGACAATTGTCGATATGCGTGATCTAGATGAATAACTTTGCCCGTATCCGTAACAAATGTTCCCGGAACGGTCATTGGGTTAAACGAATTTGTATTTAGCAAGCCAGCGCCTGGAGAGCGTGATCGCGCCAGCCGTGCAGAAGGGGACCTGGAATGGCGCCCAGAGACACCTACAGCGCCGCCGTGTCGCATTGTATCCCGCCCTCTTGTGAAACCAGGTAGACCGCCTAATTCCTGCCCCGACATGACAGCCGCCATGGAGCTGGTGTGTGTGGCATTGTTCGTGTGATTCGCAGACTTCTTTCCGCCCTGCGCCACCCGCTTCGGCAGGGCTTGGTTTGGAATACTGGGCAGCATTTCAAATTGGTATTCTTCAATGCCCTGTTTCTTCTTTGTTGGAGTGGGCAGTGACCCGCTGTGGCCGGAGGGCTCTGACGAACGACGAGGATGGGACTCCTCGCGGGTAGATGATGATGATATCGAGGACTTAGGAGATTTGGGGGATGTGGGGAGTATTGGGGAAGATCTGGCAGGTTCATATTCAGTAGGCCGCGGTTCGGCACTGTGGGTTAAACGGAGAGGAGAGGGTGAGATAGGATCGAGCAGGCTGCGGACTGGGGGCGCTGATCGACTGCTGGAGGAATGGGTCGTGACGCCAACACTCGCCCCGGGGCCCGCGATGGAATTATGCCTCTGTGAAGCTGGGTCGGGAGCAACATCCAGCATGCTTCTGATTGGAGGGGTAGGGCTGGCATGGCGAACTCTCGTAGGCTGTTGTTGGTGGGAGCGCTGGAGGCGACCCTCGAGGATATCCAGAATCTCGCGCCGCTCTTCGTCTAGCGCAGATTCCAGCGACATTTTTTTCGGTGGCGGCATGGTGAAGGGAAAAGGAGAGGGGAGAAGGAGGAGGATCGATTGAAGGCGTCGAGGGGAGTCTGTAGATATGACGGGGTATGTGGAGCAAACTAAGGGCCCGGGGGAGGCTTGGTTAGTGTCATACAAAGTGACTGCAAAGCGCAATCCAGCACTTGAGCAGCAGCAACCAGCCAGGAGGGATAGGAGTCGCAGTATTATAGATTAATCGAAATATTATTCACCTCCTTTCTCATAATCGACATCTGGTGTTTCTTGTCAATAATAAGACCTAACCCGCGACAAGACACATGCAGGAATCGCGCCTCTTCTTGTACGGCGGCGCGATTGCTTAGCTAAGAGAATTAACGTTAGCCTAGCGGTGGGTGGCGTTGGCGGAGACTGAACAAGTGAAGATACAAACAACCAGTTATCATCGAGGACGAGGAGGAAGAGGACTGGAGGAGGGGACTGCTTGCTTACTCCTGGCCACACCCCTCTTTGCCTACTTCTTCTTCCACAACGCAGATAGTAGACAAACGAGCTGGGTGAGAGATCAAATGCTATAGGAAATAGCTGGCAGCCACGGTGAATTGCCCAAAAGTACCTACAAAACAGGAACAGCAGACAAGCAGTATCTGAGGGGGCCAAGAGAGAAAGATATGTCCCGAAACTCTGGGGGAACAAAAGTGGCTGAAGCAACCTCCCGCGGCCTGGTTATTATCTAGGTAAGAGTTGAGACTTCTCTTAGCCCCTCGGCAACCCAGAAGCAGGGCCCATACGACTCAACGAGGCCTTTCCCGAACTGTTCTAACAGGCTAATAAAGGGATCAAGACTCCATCAGCCAAGGCCAGGCAAGCGGTAGCCAAGCAGCCTACCTGGGACTTGATAGGCCGGGCGACGAACACGGCGGGGTGGCCGAGATGTCAAGGAGTGGATCCGCATCGGGATAAAAACCAGAATGTGAAAAAGACTCTGGCTAGATATCGCGATTGAGGGGCTAGGTTGTGCAAACTGGTACGGTTTTTTTTTTTTTTATTTTTTCTCAGCTCGGTGTCCAGCATTACGTGTCTATCAGCAACCAAAGGAGGGGAACCCGTTTCCACGCTGCAACAGGGGAGGGACAAAGTGTGGGCATATAAACAATCAGAGGAAATTGCCGTGATTTCTCGGTCTCATGTGGCACCCAGAGCTTGAGCCAGTAGAGTGAGTCAGTCGGCCGTAGGGCTGGGCTTGGAATTACGACCGGGGCGTTGGAATCTCGACCACTGCGTTTGCGATGCAATGCAGTCCGCGTCATGGGGACGTGGTCGGTTTGGTCGTCAGACAGAATTCGATGTGCGCGACGAATACTCCCACCTGTTTTCTGAGCTTTGTGCAGACGAGATTGGTTTTTTAAGAACGGGAGAAAGAAAAGGAAAATATGCAAATGGAGGGAAAACCAAAAACTGAAACAAGCCGTCCAATTGCGCCCTATCACATCAATTCTTGTTCAGCTAGCTTATCCGTGTCCTCCCCTGCTGTCAAATGTACCCAGGGTATGTAAAAACCGACGCTTTAAGAAATACAAATGAGTAGAACACAAAACAAAGCCAGCAGGGACCTATTAAAAAAAATATAAAAAAAGGTAGAGAACCATCGCCCAGTGCGCCTATCATATCTCGTATTCAAGCCCACGAGGCCAAAAGACCATAAATAAAAAAACCAAATCCCACATCCATGTAATAATCTGCCCCCTTCGGAAGAGCACAGACTAAAATAAAAAACAAGTTAAAATAAGAACCCGAATTGGCGGTGTAAAAAGTGCATCATAGTAAGAACGGACACACGAACACAACCAGAACCAGGAACAATGCACAATCCACCTCCCCAATGAGATACCCCCGGCGAGGCTGTGACCTACCCTAGGCTCCCCGCCGAGCGGACCGTCCCTTAGTCTCCGTCGTTGCCGTCGCCGTATCCCGGGACTTATCATTCGATACCTTGCGTTTCGCCGTAGCCAGAAAGGCCTCTTCAGGCGGCTCATTGTCATCCCTCTCCCCAGCTTTCCGTTTTGTCCCGTTCCGCTTGCCAGCTGCAGCTTTCGACCCAGAAGACGACGCGTACCTAGCTTCCATATCATCCAGGAACGCAGCCGCGCGGCTCTTCTGTCTCTGGTGGATCATCGCAGCCAAATCGCTCATACTATCCTGCTTCTCCTTCTTTTTCGCCTTGCCCTTTTTGCCGTTTAGTTTCTCACCAATCCCCAACTCCTCCACAAGCTCCTCCGCCTCCTCCGCCTCCCTCCTTGCCTTCGCAAGCCGCTGCGCCCTCTTTTTCTCCGTCTCCCGCGAATACTTCGGCCAATCTTTCACCTCCCCCGCCGTAATTGCCGCATCGATAATCTCGCGAAACCGCCCATCATCCTCCAGCACATTGCTCAGCATAACCTCTTCATAGACCCTGTCCAGATCGCCCTTGGACCGCTCATAGACGGTTAACAGGTCCGTGCGTTCCTGTTCGGAGCCCTGATACTCGCGCTTGATTTCGTCGATAGCTGCGCCAGTAATGACGGCGGAGAATTGCTCGCGGAAGAAATCAATCCAGTTGAAGTCGTCGTCCTCGTCGAGGTCGAGGGATTCGGCTGTGTTTCCTGTTGTGTCGTAGCGGCGTCTGCGGCGTGGGTCGGAGAGGATGGCGTAGGCGAAGGCGATTTCTTGGAATTTTTTATGGGCGGTTTCTTTGGAGTCCGGGGTTACTTTGTCTGTATATTATTATTAACACAAATATTGATATATGTCTAGATGTATGTGGTAGTAGTTTAAATTAAATCGGGGGAATGCTTTGGTTGGGAATTTAGGAAACTATTTTACCTGGATGGTGTTTCAAAGCTTCCTTCCTGTAAGCGGATTTTATCTGATCTGCCGTCGCCTTCTCCTCTACGCCCAGCACCTCATATGGGTTGACTGAGGATGGTGGCTCCTCTGGCACGGGCTCGTCCGCTTGCGACGGCATCGCCAGCAACTATTTTCTAGTGTTTGGATAGTGGTTGGGGACAATTGAGATATTTATTTCCCCAAATCGAAGAATTTTCTGAGTGTGGACTTCGGAGATTGGATATATCTCAAGTATAACAGGTCAGATCAAAGTAGCTTCGTTCCTTTCATTCCAAGTGTTGTTGTTCCCTAAGCAGTCCATCTGTGTAAAATCAATTTAACGCGACACGCGCGACTCAGGACGCGGAAGATTAGTTCTTCCGCGAAATATTCCGTGCCAATGACGTCGTCGGCAGGAATCTTGTCTTTCCACTATCAACAAATGGGATATCTCCAACACTTTTTCCACGAGAATAAATATAATAAGTTACGTATTAAAAGCAACACAGTCAACACCAAATACCCATGTGCAATTAACCACAACCGATCCGCTACCTATCAAATCCTTCACCTCCAACAATGACGACCATAACCACCCCCACCCCCACCATCACGGCCTTCACCTCCCACAAAAACGACCTCCATACCCATCTCCACTACCTCCGTGCCTGTCTCTCCCTAGCTCAAAAATCCCCGCCAAAACCTACAAATTTCCGCGTAGGTGCTATTCTCCTCTCGCGAACCCTCCACACCTCAACACCAACAGAAACACCAACATACACCGACACAATCCTTTCAACCGGCTACACCCTCGAGCTGCCGGGAAACACGCACGCCGAACAATGCGCTCTCGCAAAATATTCAGCGAGTCATGGCAAGCCTGAGGAGCGGATAGGGGACGTTTTACCACCTCCTCCATCTTCCGTCCCGAAAAGGGCAGGCGCGGGGACGGGGATAGGGACAGACAAAGCCCCAGACCGTGATGGTGAACAGAAGATAATCCTCTACGTCACCATGGAACCATGCGGGAAGCGGTTATCGGGCAATACGCCGTGTGCGGCGCGGATTATTCAAACGAGACGCTCGTTGCCCTCGTTAGAAATAGAAAATAAAACGTCACATGGTCTCGATGCTTCAAGCGGGCCCGGGGCAGATGCTGTGCGGAGAAAGCCTGGTATTGACAAGGTGTATTTTGGAGTGAAGGAACCGGGGACATTCGTGGGGGGTTCGGTGGGTTGTAGGATGCTGGATGAGGCTGGGGTGGAGTGGGAGGTTGTAGAGGGGATGGAAGAGGAGATTTTGAGCGTGGCGATGGCGGGGCATGTGGATGCGGATGATGGTCATAAGGAGGGGGCGGAAGATGACAGGCAGAGACAGGGGACTAATATCGATGATATTTCAGAGGAGGAGAAGAGGAGGCAGGCTGCGTTACCACGAAATCCGAAGAAAAGGATGATGGAGGCGGATATCTAAGGGAGGATTTTTCTTTTTTTCTTTTCATTTTTTCCCATTTCCTTTTGGTTTTTATGGAAGCTAGTTTTGTCGGATGTTATATAGATTTGATCCTTAAATTTTATTAGAAGGGAAATTCGAAATCACATGGAAAGACATATCATAAAATACTAATTTAAGACAAATAGATGGCTAGTCATCGGTATCTTCACCAATCACACCACCACCGCCCGTATATACGGTTTAAGGTATAAAAATGATTAAGAAGCGCCGTCTTCTCCTAGGAGAAGCCAAGAGGCCTGGATGGCATCAGGGCCCTGGAGAAGTGAGAATGTGTTGCTGGTTGGGTGGGATCTGTTGCGCTTTATAGGCTTAACGGGTGGGTATGCACTACCCTCAAGGCCGGTGTGGACTAGTATCGGATCAACGGCACACCAGCTTCCCAGTGGTATCTGCAATGTAGCAGTTTGTATCAATTGGGCAGGGTAAGCCTGACGGCGTTGCGGCTGCCGCTGGGTCTCGGCATACCAGAGTATACTGTGGTGATGGTGATGGTGGGGATGGGGTCGGGGTTGTTACGACTTTTCTTATTTGGCCTGGAGCGAGGGTGTTCATATTTTCGAGTGGAATTGCAAGCGCGACAGTGAACAGGATATGGAAGAAGAAGAGCAACAGTCCGGAGAGATTTTTTGATCCTGATGCTGAATAGAGAGACATTGTGAGAGGAGAGGGTAATGCAGGCAAGATGTGTATATTTTAGATTGCCGGATTTGGGTTGGAAGATTTCAGAGATACGTGAGAGCCAAACTGCAAAATCGAGGTGGTCAAGACGGTATTTCACCTCTTTAATGATAGTTTCGATGAGTAGGAAGACAGTAAAAGATTAAAGGGATAAATAAATAGGAGGATGGCACACAGAAATCCATGCCAGGGGACGAAACTAAGCGGAGGCCAGCTAAACATGCAGATTAGCGAGCAGGAAATCGATATAGTTTCACATATATGACTCCACAGTCAAAACCCGGGGTATATGTATCTCTGGCATGTTTGGCTGGCTACTCTGCCGTAAAATAAAAACAACCTTGGAAACAGTCTTCATGTATGCCATAAGGTATGGCATATATACATGCCAGCCGTAAAGGCCAGACAACTTGATAAGTCGTTGGATCGGATGGTCCATGGATCCAGACTCAGCAAGTTCCTTTGTTTGTCCATCAGCATCGGTTATCCGACACCTTGCATTCTGCATTCTGCAAATTGCCAATGGAGCAATTCAAGCTACAAACACGGCAGATGCGGTGCCCATCCGACCCCCGAGCGAAATCCGCTGTTGCGAAACACAGCATGAAATAAAGTAAAGAATTACCGGCGTACAATTAGCGTACACCTGCATCCTGGCCAATAACCAGAGGAAAGTAACAAATGGATTTACCCTTAGGCCTATGTCGTCCGCAATTGCCAGAATCCATTGGAAGCGCATCTCATCCAGCGAACGATAAAGCAACTGCTGGTGCTTGCTCAGACAGGATCCCCTGACTGCGGCTGATGGCGCTAATCGCAGTCACCTGACCACGCGTTTCCGCCCTGACCTGACACCAAATACCACAACAGCAAGGAAACCATCCAGCAACAAACGTCATATATACAACCAGACATGATTATTTCCATGGGATGATACTTCAACAGCCGAATTTCATACCTAGGCAGTTAAAAACAAGTATATTCAAATCCATATAAACAAGAAAATAAAAAGAGCAAAGAATCTTTCAGCCTCCGAGCGCCCAACCAGCCTTGGAATCAACCATTCACCCCCCTGCAAACCCGCACCATGAACTCATGGCAGATCACGGTCACCATGGCCTCCTCCCCCTCACATACTATCCTGCCTTCTGCCACAAGGTCTCGCCCACCTTCTTCGCCTGGGTGAAAATTGCTGCGATCGATATGCACCACCTGAAACTCCGACCGGGATTCGAAGGTATGCGCATCTCTTAACTTGCACTTGCACATTGTATATAGCTACATATATATATATATATATATATATATACTTACACGCAATAACAACCCCGACAGGTCAAAATATCTATTTCTACCTCAACCACCCCATCCAATTCATCTGCGCAGTCGGCATCATCGTCGCCCGCGACGAGCAGGAACACCGCTCAATCCTCGTTCTAGACGATAGCTCTGGAGCCTGTCTCGAGGTTGTCTGTTCGAAGAATGTGCAGGTACCTAATACCAATGCCACCACCACTACCACCACCGACAACAGCATCAACAGCAACAACCATAATAACAATACCTCAGCAACCCAACCCACCCACCTAGCCTCCGCCACCAACAGGCCTCTCAACATCACCCCGCTACTCCCTGGCGCCCGCGCAAAGCTCAAAGGCACCATCTCATGTTTCCGCGGCATGCTCCAACTCCATCTCGAGCGCTATGAAATCCTGCGCGATACGAATGCAGAGGTGCGATTCTGGGATGAGAGGACGCGGTTTCGACTGCAGGTGCTTAGTGTGCCGTGGGTCGTGGCGCGGGGGGAGGTGGAGAGGTTGAGGGCCGAAGCGGAGGGGGTTGCTGTCGCAGCTGCAGCAGGACACAAGGATGGTGATGGGGATTTGAATGCGGATGGACATGTGGTGGCGCGGAGGAGGAAAGCGGAAAGGGGGCGGGAGAGGGAAAAAGAGAGGGAGCGGAGGAGGGCGGAGAGGGAGAAGAGGGATCAGTTGAGGATCGAGAAGAGGTATGAGAGGGAGGAGGTGGTTAGGGAGGAGTTAGCGAGAAGGTGTATGGAGAAGAGTGCGCGGGTCATGAGGGAGGTGATGGTCAGGAGGAGGCTTAAACGCGGGCGACGGGTGAGTTTTGGAAATTGAGGGGGAAGGGTTTAGATATGAGCCAGCCTCCAATTCACTATACCCATTCCCCTTCCTTGCGAAATGAAATATGTAGTAAAGTTATTTGAAAGGTAGGAATCGATAACTATTGAGTCTTATATATCTGTACGTTTTCGCTCCTATGAGTAGAAAGAAAGAATTTGACATGTCCCGAGACAATCATTAAAGTGCAAGGATAGATAGCCAAACAGGGCTGCATATATTATTACTAAAAATCTGGGATCATCAAATCAACGTGACCTGACGAAATAGTAAAACTCATCAACCAAACGTATCCCCAAGTATCCCGAAAATAGAACGTATGAAAGAGAGCCCAAGGTGAGTATCGCGATAGTCCAACATACATTGCTTTGCTAGGTCCATAATTCCTCTCACACGCCGTGATCCTTTGTAAAATTAAGGAGCCATCCTCGACGAAAACCTCTTGCACACTTCCCCGGGTCCCGCATATGCACTTCTACTCGCAATCCCCCTATTGTCCGTTCATAGCCGTCCTACACTCTCTATAATACTCCTCATCATCCGCCCAGTTCCCATCGGACCAATGCTTCATATCCAGACCCCTCACATTGTCAAGACGTGTACTCTTCTCTCCCTGGCTATCCTCATCATCCCCATCACAGTCGTCACCCATTCGAGTATCCCCATCCGAAGCTGGGAAGGCCGCCTCATAAGCTTGTGAGTCACACAGATTAAAGGTCACCGGGTGTAGTATAACAGATCCCTACGGGGAAAAGTGGATTCAAACAGCTCAGGGAATTCCCGGCGCTGACCCGAAGGAAGTGAAGTGTCGCTGGGACAGCTACCCGACCCGTCGCCTTGTCGGTATTCATGACATTCCGCCTTGGAGCTGCTACCACCCTCGCTGCCAGCCAATGAATGGTTATTGACCACGGAATCGTCCTCGTCAGTAGCCGGGTTATCCTCATGACGGCTAGTACTGCTAACAGAGGCGTGAGCGTGACACCGCTGCGGGTGAGCGATGTGATGGCTACCGTCAGCGCCATATCCGTGATGGTGGGAGGTATTCGGCATATTGACATGATAAATCTCTTGAGCCACTTTACGCGATTGCGAAGCCGTCTTCCCCTCCGCTGGTGCGCTGTTATAGGTGGTGCCAAAGTGTTCGCTGAAGGCACGTTCTAGCGTTCGTTGTGCGCGGTTATCTACAGGTATGGGAAATGGGATTTTGGGCAATTCCACTCGGGACCATTCCTTCGTGAGCTCATTCCGCACGGTATCAAAGAGACGTAAATATTCGTAGGTGGAATAGGCATGGATCAGGAGCATCATCCAACGTTGTAGGCCTAGTAGCGTCAGCGCAGGGGTAGTGGGCGGCTCGTTGGTGCGAGCTTGGACAAGGTGATGCTCCACGCGAAGCTCGGAGTATAGAAGTGATAATTTTGAGCGTTTAAGTAATATATCTACCACCTGCAATCAGCTTAGGTGTTCAAAATGTGTAATATCAAGCGAAATTCACACCTGTCCAAGGTACGGGGTCCCGGCCAACACCCCAGTTTGCAAATTTTTCAAACACGATGTCGGGTGTACAAGGCTTTGAACCATAATCAATTTAAGTAGGTAATTAGCTTTCACACAGGCAATAATAAATAATGATAATAATTAATCTAGGATAGGATAGGTATAGTTACGATGACGCTTGCAATATTATATAATACCCAGCTCATCTCGAACGTTGGGTTGCCATTTTTCTGGAAGAGCAGGCTCCAGGTTTTCGGTTGTGACGACGGCTCATGAAAAATACTCTCATATAGTACATGTTCAGGCGGGAGGCGGTGTCGCGTATCATCCGAAGTTTTACTCAAAATAGGAGAGGCATGCCATCGGTCAGATCCAGTGGAAGGGAGATGATCGCCCTGGGGTGTGGTTGCATTCTGGCCTATATCGGACCGGTAGATATTATCGTCAGGAGGATCTAGCTGAAAGGAGCCCCGATTTAATCGTGAAGAAAGTTGTTTACAATGGCCTGAGACGTCCACGAGATAGTAGAAAGAGTGTTAGGCTTGCTAAGCCATTGCTCCCGGTCAAAGCCAGGCCAACCGCCATCCATAGACATGCCGATATCAAACGATACAAAGGTTGAATGCGCAGTCAGTGGATGCTCTATGGCTTGCGCTCTTGTCGTGGCAGGACGCAATTATAAGCAGAACAACAGTTTGAGATCAGGGCGCAGGAGGTAGTAAATTCAACAACCTGGTGTGCCTAGTATTTAAGAGTAGAATCCAGCGACCTCGTCTGCGATACTAAATCTATAAAATACATAGACTTTTGTAGTAGGCGTCCCTAGCGGAGTGGTAAGGTCGATACGAAGACGCTCCTTATAGCCGGCGGATAGGGCAGCTATTTGAGACACTTGGGAAATACGTCGCCGCTGAGGGCAAACGAAGCCATATTGCATGATTCTAGTTCGCAAAGAACCCTTCGCTAAAATGAATTGGTATATCCATCAGTCAGATGAAGGCGGTTAAACCCGCGTCCCTGAGCGCCATGGTCTTCCTTGCAATGACGCAAAGTTGGGGCAAACATAATATGCGATATCAGGAATGTCCCTGTGCCAAACTTTTATCACGGCGGATTCCTCTAGAACACGTCAAGGCCCCAGCGGGCTTCTTGGTTGGGTTAAAATATGTTTCTTCTTCCCGGAAGTATTCGCGAAGTTTTATAAGAAAAAGTTCGAGGCTAGTCGCAGAAACAAGCAGGCAGATCTTGAAACCAACTCAGCCACCTGACCAAGCCTTCCTTCGAAGAGAAAGAAGAAAAGTATATATGGGCGTATCCCATAGCCTCCGCATTCGTGCTAACACCACGCACAACATCGGCTCGAACCTCAAACCTCGAACTGCTTGAGAACGTCTTGACAGCAGGAAGACGACTGAGGGAGACCTGAGCTATGTTAGGTCATGTGGTTCAGCGCATCAGACAACCTTCAAAAGCACACAGATTACACACATCTTGGGAGATAGGTAACTACTGTAATAAATGTTTCCCGCGTAGAATTAGGAGCATATTTGTATATATGGTGCTTCTCTGTACATAAGGATGCGCTTGGGATTTGAGTTCAATCGACGGGGGATTTTACTTAAAAAAAGTTGTTCAGGTTGGAGCGAGCCAGTAAACATATCCCATTGAGAAAACAAAACTATCATTGCTTTAGAAAAAGGATGAAATTATGACAGCTGGATCGATGCTGCCAAGGCAATTTGGTCATTGCCAGTCATCCGAGTTACTTGTGGCCTTCTGCTCTTTATAGATAAATAGTACTAAACGTAAACAGGGGAAGAAACAACTGCTAATGTTTGGTTTTTTTTCTCCTTTTTCTCCTTTTTTTTTAAAAAAAAAAAATCCCTTCTTCTCTAGCGGTTCTCCTCTTCCGCTTTTCTTGTTGCTGGTGTTTCCCTTCAGGCAAGGAGTATGCGATCTGTAGGAGAAACTGCGAAGCGCAAATGTGTCAGTTGAAATAGGCAGAAAACTTCCTACATGTAATCCTGTAGGTCAACCTCCTCATCGTCTTCGTCGTCAGATTCGATAGTGGCCGCGGTTGGCTGAGGGCGGCGCATAGTCGGAGCCTCACTTCTCGGAAAACGAGTACCCTATCGCAGATATACAACATTATTAGGGAAATCTAGGAGGCAAAAGGCGAGCAGCGGTGCAAACTAGCGGGGGATGAATAACCGGTATAGAAAAATGGTAGATTCAACATACGGGGGCTCTCGCAAAACCACTTCGACCGCCTCTGTCTCTCGCTGAAGCTGGATTACTGCCCGCCCTGCTCTGTGCTACAGTTGGGGCTACGGATGGTGCTTTAGCAATGCGGATATGAGGGTTTCCCTGAGGGTCGAAGGCAGTGAACCTAGTACCTTCCCCTTCATAGGAGGTTTCGGTTACCGGGCGCCTCCTTGGCTGCTCAAGCCAGACTCCTCCGCCCCCAGTGCCACCAGCAACGGAGAACTGGTCCTCATCGCTATCGAAGTAGTTGGTATTTTCGCTATTAGAGGTTTGGGCGACGGAACCTTCCTGCCAGTATGGGTTGTGCGCGATAGAATGGCCGTTAAATGATGGGATGGCGAAGTCGCCCCTCTGGCTCTGGCTAAAGATAGTAGAAGGCGCATAGCCGGTCCCGTCGTCGATCGTTTCCCTGAGGTCCTCAGAGACGGGCTCCCTTTCTAAATGCTCCTGGACACAATTTTTGCATCTCTAAAATGTTTGTCTTATCAGAACTAGATCAATAGAGATACCCAAACCA